>JBBPBX010068860.1:0-10038 GCA_038048925.1 Garcialebias charrua
TATGTATATATATATGTTTATATGTATATATGTATATATATATGTTTATATGTATATATGTATATATATATATATATGTTTATATGTATATATGTATATATATGTTTATAGGTATATGTATATATATATGTAATGGATACTGAGCTATTTAAACTGAATTTTCTAAATTAGTAGAATAAAATGAATCGTTTAAATTATTTAAATGAGAATAAATGTATTGAAACTTGATTAAAGTGAATCTTGAGAATATGTTGCAGATTGTTTATGGATGTTTGTCTGTTTGTTTAATACTGTTGGTGGTTTGTTTTGTTTAATCGTACTTGCACTTTGAAATGTTTGGATTTCCTTTATGTACCTCACGGGCTGCCGTAGTTAATGAGGGCAGGAACTATAAAAGCTGTCAAAATCACAGTAACAAGAAATGACTGCAACTGTCAAGACGTGTTTTGGCTCCAATGAATAACACTTAGTGTTCCTCAGTGAAAGCAGCAAGGTATGTTTGTTTTATGTTCAATGTTTATATGTTTATTCTGTACTTTAATATTCGTTCTGTACACTAATATTTGTATATATCTGTATATATTTTAGTTTTTACGGTGATCTTGGTGATCTTGGTGATCTTGGTGATCATGCTTGGTGATCATGGTGACAGAAGCGGTGTGGTGACTGTGACCATCTACTTGAAAGAAAATAAAAAGCATCAAATCACCCGTCGAGACTGCGCATCTTAATTCAACTGCTGGGGAGCAGCTACAGTAAAAACTTGACGCTTCAGTGTGTGGCTTCCATTGACGGCGAGACCAGGATCAGCTGTGGATCAGCTGTGGAAATGACGCAACGTCGGAGTCAACGCCCCCACGAGGAGTTGTCTTCGAGGTGGATCCAAGTTCGCATCTGCAGAAACTGAACCCGACAGATGATGACCACCGGTGCGGTGAGAAAAATACTGATCAAACAACGAGGAAATAACTTGGAGATGACGTCACCAGATATTGGCGTTTATGAAACTAAATGAGTTTAAGGTGTCGGTCAGATTAAACGCCAAATTACTTAAAGGCTGATAAAAGAAAAAAATATATAATAAAATAAAAGGTGTTTTTGTAACTAAGTTTCTTTGAATGTATAGGTTTAATTTCACTGTAAGGCTTTAGGTCATTGTAAAAATTGAAAAATGTCATTGCCATGTGAAAAGGAACTTTCTGTTGACGTTGGTGAGCAAGAGTTAGTTTCAGGTTCTCGCACAAGAAAGTTAACTGAGAAAGGAGAGCAGTATAGAGATGCAGAGTCTACAAAACAGATTAAAGCATTTCTTAAATCTTATGCATCCTGGAAACAAATAGCCAGAGAAGCCAGGAAGAAATTAAAAGGTTTCTGCTCTCAGGAAAATCTAGATGAAATAAATCAGCAAATCCAAAATGGTCTTGATAAAGTTAAACAGAATTATGAGTTTCTTCAACGTAATTCTTTAAATACTCCAGAAATAGTGCAGAAACTAGATGCCTGTACTATACTAACAAATGAGATTTATGATCTTGTGTGTAAGCGTTTAGAAGCGGGTATTGTTGAAGATAAATTTAATCAAGAAGCAGAAAAGGAAAGAGTGCGAGAAGTCTTAAATAGAGATGAATATATGTCTGTGTTTGGAGAAATCTCTACTGAAAATTCTTCATGTTCATCATCTACCAGCTCAAAGGTTTCTCAAGGTCGGGTAATGGCAGAAGCTGATCTTGCAGCCAAAAGGGTTCAAGTTAAATCCATGTTGGAGATGGAATCTCAACTAGCTAAAGTCAGTAAACTTGAATGTGAATGGAAACATCATGAGTCCCAGATTATGGCAGAAATGAAGCAAAAGGAAGCTGAAGTGCTGCAGCAGCTTGATGAGGAGAAGAGAAAATTGAAGGTAATGCAAACAAATATGGAAGTTAAAATGGCTGCAGCTCGGGTTGATGTTTATAGCAGACTTGAAGATGGTGAAAATCCTGATTCTAAGCCTGAGGTTAAATCAGGACAATATTTAAAACACCTGAGAAAGTCAGCTGCACGCTCTGCACCAATTCTACAACCTCAAATTTTCTCTGAGACTCCTGCAGTAAACTTGGCTGAAGCTTTAACAAGCTCATTGAGTTTAAGTCGCCTTCCTGTTCCTGAACCTGCCATATTCTCAGGTGACCCTCTGAAATTTGTAGACTTTAAAATATCATTTACAACTTTAATTGATTCAAAATCCATCTCTGCTGGGGAAAAAATGTTGTATCTGAAAGGTTATCTTTCTGGAGAAGCCCGAAGGGCTGTGGAAGGTTTCTTTTACAGAAGTTCTGAGGATGCATATGAAGGTGCCTGGTCAGTTCTTCAGGAGAGATATGGAAACCCATTTGTAATTCAGAAAGCATTTAGGGATAAACTTATGACATGGCCAAAGATTGCACCAAATGATCCATTGTCTCTCAGAGATTTTGCTGACTTTTTGAAAAGTTGTGAAGAGGCCATGCCTCAAGTTAAAGGACTCTCCATCTTAAATGATTGTGAAGAAAATCATAAGATGTTAAAGAAGTTACCAGACTGGGTTGTGCGTAAATGGAGTAGAGTCGTGGTTGAAGTACTCGATGCATGTGGAGAATATCCATCTTTTGAATGTTTTTCTAGATTTATACGAAAGGAAGCACGCATAGCATGTAATCCTATTGCTTCTCCATTTTTGTTCAAGTCTAGAACTTCAAATGACTTTTCTAGAAAAGCAAAGGCTCTTAATACCAGCACAGAGTTTAAGAAACAAGAAACTGTTCATGTTCTAAAATCCAAACTGCCTTGTTTAGTTTGTACAGACATATCACACAGTGTAGCTAAATGTCCTAAATTTGCAGTTAAATCAATGGAAGACAAAAAATCATTTATACATCAGAACCATCTTTGTTTTGGGTGCTTAAGGAAAGGTCATCTTTTGAAGGACTGTAAAACACGACATATTTGTGGAGAATGTAAACGGCATCATCCTACTTGTTTACACAGGGAGAGAGTGAGATCTCAGGATGTTGCTCAGCAGTTTTCTAGTTCTCCAGCAGAAACACCTCAAGTTTCTCACAGTGTCGTATCTCATGCACTCATTAGAAACACGTCTGCAACATCAAGCATTGTTCCAGTGTTTTTGTCCTCTGAGAAGGATCCTGGGAAGGAAATCCTTACTTATGCACTCCTTGATACTCAGAGTGACTCCTCCTTTGTCTTAGAAAATCTTGTGACAAACTTGATTGTTGAAACCAAACCAGTACAGCTAAAACTTAGTACTATGGTTTCTGTTGATACACCCGTTTTGAGTCAAAATGTGTATGGTTTGCAAGTTCGGAGCTTTTTCTCTGATAATTACATACGTTTGCAGCAAGCATACACGCGTGATTTTATTCCTGTTGATACATCTTGCATACCAAGTAGAAATACAGCATTACAGTGGCCTCACCTTAAACATCTGGCTGGCAAAATGCCTGCTTTACAAGATTGTGAAGTAGGTTTACTCATTGGTTTTGACTGTCCTTCTGCTTTGGCTCCTTTGGAAGTAGTTGTTGGTGGAGAAAATGAACCTTTTGCTCAGAAAACTGCTCTAGGATGGAGCATCATTGGGGCAGCTAATCCACATTTAGATCGTCAAGGGAACCAAAGATTTGTACACAGAGTGATGGTAAAAGAAATGCCAGTTCCATTGACTTCTGATGTGTTAAGAATTTTAGAGTCTGATTTCAATGAAAAAGGGTCAGAAGGAAAATGTGTTTCCCAAGATGACATTAGGTTTATTCAACTGCTGAGTGAAAATATTACACAGAAGGATGATGGCCATTTGGAGATGCCCCTTCCATTTAAAACACCCTGCCCTCCTGTGTTGCCAAATAATAAGAGGCTGGCTACTGTTCGTGCACAGCATCTGAAGAGAAGATTAAAGAGAGATGATCAGTTTTACAATCATTATAAAACATTTATGGAGTCTATCATTAGATGTGGTGATGCTGAATTAGCACCTGAGTCAGACACCGATGATTGTGTTTGGTACTTACCTCATCACGGGGTGTATCATTCAAAGAAACAAGATAAGTTAAGAGTAGTGTTTGACTGCTCAGCTAAATTTCATGGTACCTCTTTGAATGAAACTTTATTGACTGGTCCAGATTTGATTAACTCTTTAGTTGGAATCCTTTTGCGCTTTAGAAAAGAAGCTGTTGCTGTGATTTGTGATATCGAAAGGATGTTCCATCAGTTTTATGTTGCACCAAAGCATCGTTGTTATCTCAGGTTTTTATGGTGGGAGCAAGGAGATTTGGAGAGCGAACCTAAAGAGTATCAAATGAAGGTCCACCTTTTTGGAGCTGCATCCTCTCCAGGCTGTGCTAATTTTGGTTTGAAATATTTGGCACAACAGCAGAGATCAAAGTTTCCAACTGCAGCAGCATTTGTGGAGAATAATTTTTATGTTGATGATGGGCTGATAAGTGTCCCAACAGCAAATGATGCTACCAAATTAATAACTGAAGCACAGAAACTATGCAGGGAAGGAGGTTTGAGACTTCACAAATTTAATTCCAATAGGTCTGAAGTCCTGGATTGTGTGAATCAAACTGAGAGAGCCACAAGTGTGGTTTCTGCTGATCTCAAGCCAGATTTAACACATACTGAACATACCTTAGGTATGCGATGGCATGTCACAAGTGACTGTTTGAGTTTTCACATAGATCTAAAGGACAAACCTGCTACACGTCGTGGTATATTGTCTGCAATAGCCTCGCTATACGATCCACTAGGATTTCTTTCACCATTCATCATGAAAGGGAAATGCATTTTACAAGATCTATGCCGTAGAAGTATTGGGTGGGATGACCATCTGCCTGAAGACTTGCTTGTACGGTGGGAGAAGTGGAAATTAGGTCTTCAGAATGTGGAGAGGTTAATGATACAAAGATGTTACCATCCTCAAGGATTTGGTAAAATCATTAAAACAGAACTACATCACTTCTCAGATGCTAGTAGCCTAGCATACGGTGCATGTTCCTACCTCAGATTTGAGAATGACAAGGGTGAAATCCATTGTGTTTTGATCATGGCTAAAGCCAGAGTTGCTCCATTGAAAATCACAACTATTCCCCGTCTCGAGCTTTCAGCTGCAGTGGTTGCTGCCAGGTTAAGTGTTTTGTTAAAATCAGAACTTGATATGCAGATAGATGCAGAGTTCTTCTGGACAGATTCACAAATAGTGTTGTCTTATATTAATAATGACGCACGACGGTTTCATGTATTTGTGGCAAATAGGGTCCAGATAATCAGAGAGAACACGAACCTGAATCAATGGAATCATGTTGACACCACTGAAAATCCAGCAGATCATGCATCAAGA
The DNA here is from genome assembly GCA_038048925.1 of Garcialebias charrua. Lineage (NCBI taxonomy): Eukaryota > Metazoa > Chordata > Actinopteri > Cyprinodontiformes > Rivulidae > Garcialebias > Garcialebias charrua. The sequence goes on from JBBPBX010068860.1 coordinate 5,372, forward strand.
GGACTTTGTGCCTCTGAGATTTTAACAACTAACTGGCTAACAGGTCCTGAATTTTTGTGGAAAAGGGAGATGAGCAGGGAATTCAAATCTTGCCCTGATTTGTTAGTTGGTGACCCAGAGATCAAAGCTGGTCAAACATTTATGACAACGGCAGATGAGACTCCAGATTTTCTGGAACGTTTCACTAGATTTTCATCTTGGTCAACACTGATTAAAGTAGTAGCCAGAATCAAAAGACTTGGAAGCAAGAACAGATGTTGTTCAAGGGTTGTGAGTGTTAAAGAGCGCGAGGATGCTGTTAAATCAGTGGTGAAACTTGTACAAGAGCAGGCCTTTGGCTCAGAGATGAAGCTGCTAAAAGGAGGGGAGATCCTTCCACGTTCTAGCCCTCTATTCCATTTAAATCCATTTGTAGAAAATGGTCTGTTACGGGTGGGTGGACGATTAAAACATTCATCTCTTAGTGAAGATTTTAGATACCCACTGATTTTGCCAAAGAACAGTCATATCACTCATCTTATTCTGTCCTACTACCACACTCGGGTATGTCATCAAGGCAGAGGTCAAACCCAAATGCAACTCAGGATGAATGGGTTTTGGATTATCGGCTGCAGCAGGTTAGTGGCTCAGATGATTCATAAATGTGTGCAGTGTAGGAAGCTCAGACGGCCAGTGGAAGAACAACTTATGGCTGAGCTCCCAAAGGAACGCTTGGAGGCATCTGCACCATTTACTTACTGTGGAATGGACTGTTTTGGTCCTTTCGTAGTTAAAAGAAATCGTAGGGAACAAAAGAGGTATGGGTTAGTGTTCACATGCCTCTATTCAAGAGCTGTTCACATTGAAATGCTGGATGACTTGTCAACAGATTCCTTTATTAATGGCCTGCGCTGTTTTATTAGTTTAAGAGGAGCTGTTCGGCAGATATATTGCGATCAAGGAAGAAATTTTGTAGGAGCCCAAAATGAACTAAAACAGTGTGATCCTAATTATCTGGAGTCTTTCCTAGCAGAGAACCAATGTGAATTCATTTTTAATGCCCCATCAGCAAGTCATGCTGGTGGTGTTTGGGAGCGTCAGATACGCACCATCCGAAACGTGTTAACCTTTACTCTCTCTCAAAACCTGGGGAAACTTGATGATGCTTCATTAAGAACTTTCCTTTATGAAGCCATGGCCATAATTAATAGTCGTCCTTTAACATTAAAGGGAATAAACGACCCTGGTTGTCTTGAACCCTTAACTCCTAATCATTTGCTTCAAATGAAGTCCGAGTCTGCCCTGCCTCCTGCAGGGGAATTTGTGAGAGAGGACATCTACTCCTCAAAACGCTGGCGCCGTGTACAGTTTTTGGTTGAACAGTTTTGGAGTCGGTGGAAGAGAGAATACCTCCAGAATATCTCCATTAGACAAAAGTGGCATGTAATTCGGCGCAATTTAAAAGTAAATGATGTTGTAATTGTCAAGGAGGATCTTCTCCCAAGAAATAGGTGGCAGTTGGGTCGTGTTGTGGAAACAATGGTTGGTAATGATGGCTTGGTTCGAAAGGTGAAGTTGAGAACAGGGGAACAAAGGTTAGGAAGGAACATTATTTCCAAGAGTTCAGTCATAGAGAGACCGGTGCAAAAAATAGTGGTGTTATTGGAAAGTGACTCATGAATTTAATGTACACAGACAAGCATGTTTTAAACAATCTGTAAGAGTTTTAAAGGAAACTTTGAAATAATGCATGATTTTTGTGGGTAATATTCATGCATTATTGGTGGGAGTGTAATGGATACTGAGCTATTTAAAATGAATTTTCTAAATTAGTAGAATAAAATGAATTGTTTAAATTATTTAAATGAGAATAAATGTATTAAAATTGATTAAAGTGAATCTTGAGAATATGTTGCAGATTGTTTATGGATGTTTGTCTGTTTGTTTAATACTGTTGGTGGTTTGTGTTTTGTTTAATCGTACTTGCACTTTGAAATGTTTGGATTTCCTTTATGTACCTCACTGGCTGCCGTAGCTGTGGGCAGGCACTATAAAGGTTGTCAAAATCACAGTAACAAAAAATGACTTCAACTGTCAAGACGTGTTTTTGGCTCCAATGAATAACACTTAGTGTTCCTCAGTGAAAGCAGCAAGGTATGTTTTGTTTTTTGTTTATGTTCAAGGTTTATATATATTTTTTGTATAATATTCATTCTGTACTCTAATATTTGTATATATTTGTATATATTTTAGTTTTTACGGTGATCATGCTTGGTGATCATGGTGATCAAGGTGACTGAAGCGGTGTGGTGACTGTGACCATCCACATGAGAGAAAATAAAAAGCATCAAATCACCCGTCGAGACTGCGCATCTTAATTCAACTGCTGGGGAGCAGCTACAATTACTAAAAGCCAGTTTGAATAAAAAAGTCTTAAGCTTTGATTTAAAAGGGCCAAGTTCAGTAATCTGGCGTAGCTCAAGTGGGAGTGTATTCCAGAGTCGAGGTGCGGCCGCAGAAAAGGCACGGTCACCCCAACGTTTATATTTTGTCCGTGGAACAGAGAGCAAGAGTTGGCTATCTGACCTCAGAGACCTGGAGCGGGCGGGGAAACTTAACAACTCCGTTATATAAGTAGGAGCGAGGCCATTCAGAGCTTTAAAAACAAATAATAAAAGTTTAAAATCTATCCTAAAACGGACAGGAAGCCAATGTAGAGAGAATAAAACAGGTGTGATGTGGTCCCATCTAGGAGTGTTGGTTAAAAGGCGAGCTGCTGCATTCTGAACAAGCTGGAGGCGGCTCAGTGTTGACTGAGGCACACCAACATACAGAGCGTTACAATAATCGAGCCTAGAACTGATAAAAGCATGAACAGCCTTCTCCAAGTCACAACGGTTTAAAAAGGGTTTGACCTTTTTTAAAAGACGTAAATAAAAAAAGCCAGACCGGACAACAGAGGCGATCTGTTTATCAAAATGTAAAGCCTTATCAAAGGTCACTCCGAGGTTTTTCACACTGTCACTGAAGTTAATATTCACATTTCCCAGGCCAGTTGCATCTTTGTTACCAAATAAAATCCATTCTGTTTTACTGTCATTTAAAAATAGGAAGTTATTGTTTAGCCAATGTTTGATTTCAGAGATGCAGTCAAAGAGAGAACACATTGGGTTACTGGATCCAGGCCTTAATGGTAAATAGATCTGCAAATCATCTGCATAAAAATGAAAGTTGACATTGTGTTGTCTTATAATAGATCCAAGTGGCAACAGGTACAAGGAAAAGAGCAGAGGGCCCAAAATAGAACCCTGGGGCACCCCACACAGAAGAGGGGCTGTAGAGGAAGAGCAGCCATTGAGCAAGATAGAGAAAGTCCTATCAGATAAATAGGACGTGAACCACTTCAGGGCGCTGAAGAGTTAATCGCTGCTCACTTAAGAGTTAATCGCTGCTCTGACTTTTGTGTTTGTTTGTTTGTGTGTTTGTTAGTTTGTTTGTTAAACATTTCTACTTTAAAATTTGTTTCTGTTAATGCTCGAGGCTTAAGAGACATTACTAAACGCAAGGCAATTTTTCTTTATGTGAAACAGTTTGACTCTGACTTTTGCTTGGTTGAAGAATCACACTCTACTGAAGATGATCACAACTTCTGGAAATCACAATGGGGCGAGGACCTGTGGATGTCGCATGGAAACCATCACTCAGCTGGAACGTTAACCCTGAAGCACAAGTTTAAGGAGAAGGTTATTTACGCTATGTCTGACCCAAATGGACATTATGTGTTAACAGTTTTTCTTTCTATTAGGTAATGTTTATGGGTACACTAACACAAGAGAAAACAAAGAGTTATTTCAAACACTAAGTACTACCTTTGAAAGTATCAAGGAAAGGTTTACTGATATTAAAATATTACTGGGAGGAGACTTCAACTGCACATTAACGGGCCCGCGTTAATGTGCAGTTGATCGTGATTTCCCAAATATGGAAGCTTTGTAAGTTCTGGCACTTTAAAACTCTTCCATAGGGTCTCTGCTTTTGATTGACACCAATTTTGACCAACTGAGTGAAACTTTTCAGTCACTAGAGCCAATCAAATCCCAGAGAGTCACCAAGCAAAAATCCACCCTCCCCCTCTTCCCCCACGTGGGGTCTTGGCCAATCAAATGAGACGCTGATTCTGACATCACAGACTTGTAGCCAATCAAATTCCCGTTGTATAGACATGTGACATGCCAGGTGTTGAGCTACATGAGGGCTGTAAAACTCACTGCGTAACAGAGACATTCAGCTGCGTGCGCCGTGCGTAAAAGGGTGAGCGCCTCTTTGTTGACTTTACGCATGCCTCTTCTGACTTTTATCACTCTTTAGCCATGGATAAATGCCATGGAAACATGAAATACAAGCTTTAGAACTTGATTTACAAGGAAAAAGTGATTCCTCTCTTGACGAGAAGGTGCCATTTCTCCTTCTGTGTGTGCGTGTGTGTGTGGGGGGGTGTGGGGGTGTGTGGAGACTTTGAAGCACAGAGCCCCTGTGGTGCCATTGTTGAGCCATTGTGTAGCTGAGTGACTGTTATCTGAGTGTTATCTGAGGTGTTGGGACTACAGGCAGCTGAACCTGTGGAGGAAATGTTCTCTTGTGATTTACAGTATACAGGTGGTCCCCGACCTACGAGCGGCCTGCTGACA
>JBBPBX010068862.1:0-19013 GCA_038048925.1 Garcialebias charrua
CTCACAGAAAATTTTGAATAACAGAGATGCCATTTCATGCATGAAACTCGTGACTCAACGAGGCTAGCCTGTATAAATAAAGGTTGAATGAATGAATGAATGAATTTTGATGTATTTTATCAGATCGTTTTACAACATTTACCTACATTTGCAAACGCTTCATAAAATTACTATTTTGGAGAAGAACAAGTTGTGTGTCAATGAGCAGCTCCTATTCTGTCAGGTGTCCTGAACCCCCCTCTTCCCTCCCCTCACTTCACGGTTCTGAGCTGAACTATTCTGTGCTCTTGTTCCAGTCTCGTGGCACAGTTTGAAGCACCTAAATGCTTCAGTTTTCTGTTGTTGGACAATCCATCCATCCATCCCTATTTTTTTATTATTAAAGTACAAACCGGATTCCAAAAAAGTTGGGACACTAAACAAATTGTGAATAAAAACTGAATGCAATGATGTGGAGGTGCCAACATCTAATATTTTATTCAGAATAGAACACAAATCACAGATCAAAAGTTTAAACTGAGAGAATGTATCATTTTAAGGGAAAAATATGTTGTTTCAAAATTTCATGGCGTCAACAAATCCCCAAAAAGTTGGGACAAGTCCATTTTTACCACTGTGTGGCATCCCCCCTTCTTCTTACAACACTCAACAGACGTCTGGGGACAGAGGAGACCAGTTTCTCAAGTTTAGAAATAGGAATGCTCTCCCATTCATGTCTAATACAGGCCTCTAACTGTTCAATCGTCTTGGGCCTTCTTTGTCGCACCTTCCTCTTTATGATGCACCAAATGTTCTCTATAGGTGAAAGATCTGGACTGCAGGCTGGCCATTTCAGTACCCGGATCCTTCTCCTACGTAGCCATGATGTTGTGATTGCTGCAGAATGTGGTCTGGCATTATCTTGTTGAAAAATGCAGGGTCTTCCCTGAAAGAGATGACGTCTAGATGGGAGCATATGTTGTTCTAGAACCTGAACATGTTCTGTTCTGGCACTTGAAGGAGGCAGTCGCCTTTTTTCCTTCCTCCCCGTCCTCCCCCCCCCCCTGCTGCTGCTGCTTTTTGTCTTGTCTGCAGCTTCTCAGAAGCACCTCGAATGAAAGAAGATGAATTGGATGGTTTGGGAATTCAACTCTACTGAAAGATTTCAACAACAGGCACGGCACGGGGGAGCTGGCCCATTCCCGCAGACGAAACGAGAGATACGCCATGGATTCGATGAATGGTGACGTCTCGCTCTCTGTGTGCTCTGAGGGAATGTGAAGAATCTGGATTAAATTGGATTACGATGGCGGCGCTTTGCTTTTTTTGGCGTTTTGTGGAGCACTGGCCTATCGGCAAATGAGGGAGAGCTTCAGCAGGACCTACTGCTGGAAACACCCGATCTGATCTGAGCAATGAACTCAGGAATCAGCTGTTTAGGAGCTAATCCAGAAGGTGAACATGATCTCTGAGGATCGTAGATCATCCGCTCGGATTGGGACTCTGGATGCTGGTGGTCAACACCTAAGAGGCACAGCTGGGCCAGAGGAAAAAGTCCAGAATTGGACCATATCAGAGTTGCCCAACAAGACTCAAGGTTGAAGGAATTATACTGTCTGCCTGAAGTGAAAAATATTTGTAATCCTTATCTGACTTTACCCTAAACAACCTTGGAAAAAGGCTGGATGTCAAATTTCTCCTGAGATGTGTTTTTCTGAGGCAAACAGCTGCACTATCGCTACCCCCACCCCCCGGAGAACTTTTTCTATGAGCGTTATCGGAGGCCGGCTGATTTCACCTCAGAAACTGTTTGCTATCTGGAATGTCTCATGGACAGAAGTCTCGCTGCCTCAGTCTCAAAATGCAACATGTGATTGTCTTAAATGTGCTTCTGGTATAGTTTTTACTGTCTCATGTGGTGTCTTGGTAGACAAAATGTGATACATTTTTTATACCAACGCTGTGACCCTCATGGTCCTTTCCTTGTTTTTCACACCTTTGACCTTCATCCCGATATGGATGGGAGAGGCCGCGCTGAAGAACATAATGTGATATGATGTCTCATGTGGTCTGAATAAGCAGCAGCTTCACACACTCACCCCCCTTCCGGATGACTGTGCGTACATATTCACGCTGTACTGGTGAAAACTTGTGCAATGTTAATAAAAGTACTCTGACTCTGACTGACTCTGAACATAGCTCTCTGCATTAACTTTCCAGATATGCAAGCCGCCCATGCCACAAGTGCTCATGCAACCCTATACCATCAGTGATGCAGGCTTCTGAATGGAGCGTTGATAACAACTTGGGCTATCCTTGTCCTCTCTGGTACGGATGACATGGCGTCCCAGTTTTCCATAAAGAACTTTAAATCGTGACTTATCTGACTACAGAACAGTCTTCCATTTCGCCACACTCCATTTTAAATTACCCCTGGCCCAGTGCAAACATCTGAGCTTGTGAAGCTTGCTTAGAAATGGCTTCCTCTTTGCACTGTAGAGTTTCAGCTGGCAACGGTGGATGGCACGATGGATTATGTTCACTGACAATGCTTTCTGGAAGTATTCCTGAGCCCATTCTGTTATTTCCTTGATTGGCATTCCTGTTTGAGGTGCAGTGACGTTTAAGGGCACGGAGATCACGAGCATCCAATAGAGTTTTACGGCCTTGACCCTTATGTACAGCGACTGTTCCAGATTCTCTGAATGTTTTTGATGATGTTATGCATGGTTGATGATGATAACTTAAAAGTCTTTGTTATTTTATGCTGGGTAACACCATTCTGGTATTTGTTGCACTATCTTTCTGCGCAACAATGGTGGAATTGTTGATCCTCTTACAATCTTGGCTTCTGAGAGACACTGACACTCTGAGAAGCTCTTTTTATACCCAATCATGTTGTCAATTGACCTAATTGGTGTTAATTTGTCTTCCAGCTGTTTGTTATATGCTCAATTTCCTTTTTTCAGCCATTTATTGCTACTTGTCCCAACTTTTTTGGGATTTGTTGACACTGTGAAATTTTGAATCAACATTTTTCCTTTAGAATATTACATTTACTCAGATTAAACTTTTGATCTGTCATCTATGTTCTATTACGAATAAAATACTGACATTTGCCATCTCCACAACATTGCATTCAGTTTTTATTCACAATTTGTTTAGTGTCCAAACTTTTTTGGAATCCAGTTTGTACATTCTCTCAGTTTAAACTTTTGATCTGTGATTTGTGTTCTATTCTGAATAAAATATTAGATGTTGGCACCTCCACATCATTGCATTCAGTTTTTATTCACAATTTGTTTAGTGTCCCAACTTTTTTGGAATCTGGTTATTACTTCCCCCTGTCGCGCCCCCCTCCGGTGGCGGGCCCCTCTGCCGCCGATGTGTTGGTGGCTCTCGGCATCTGGGCTGGTTGATCGGGTGTGTGCCGTCCTGCCCTGGTGGCTGCCTGCTGGGGCCTGGGTGCCCTGGCTCTGTCGGACCTCGGGGAGGGGTGCAGTTGTCCCTGTTGGAGGACTCACGTGACTCCAGGCTTGGGGGCCCCTGTGTTTCTGTGGCTCCGGTCTTCCCTGTGTTACAGTTGTGTCCTGTGGGGGCCGGTCTGTAGGTCCCCACATCCACTATTGAACATTCTTAAAGGAGACCACATATAGGTCTTTAAAATTTTTATGTTATGTCTGTGTGCTATCTTGACAATATTAATTCATTTTAATACACAAAATAATTCTTAGATAATTAATTATACCCTTTTTAATTCTGCCATTTTTAACTTTCGTTTTGAACGACCGGTTTCTTGAAGTCCACGCCCTTCAACGATCTGTTTACGCCCTCTGTAACAGCCAGTATCTGTAATGTGTTGTTGTTTTAAAATTAGCTCTTTTTTTATTACTCATTTGACTTACTGTTAGTGCTAGCTTAAGATAACTTACCGAAACCCGTCTGAGCGCGCCGCAATTTGCTGCTCCTTTTAGCATGAGACCACCCGAATCCGATGCTAATGTTAGCTTGTTCCTCTTCCGGTGTTCGCCAGCTCCGCTCGTTGCACGCGGCGATTTTGGGAGTTATCGCTGTTCCAGTCAAGACAACACAAAGTTCACCAAGTGTCTCCCGTAAATTAATCCGTAAGGAGAAGGTCCTCGCTGCTGCGAGGCTGCAACGAGGCTGTACAGTTGAAGCTCCGCTCCATCGCGCCAGAAGAGGGTCCCGTTGCCGCCGGTCCCTACGCCGGGGGTCCGCTCGTTTAATTTTTGCCGGCTGCGCGTTGGGAGCGATCGCAAATACACTAAAAATTGAACTAAAACATAAAAATAACAATTATACTTTATTTATAAAGCCATTTAAAAAAAAACACAGCTGCAACAAAGTGCTGTACACATGAAATTAAGAACATATAAACAAAAGATGAGATGAAATCATGAAAAACAACAGTCATGTGTTTAATACTGAAGTGGGTGGAGCATCACCAGGGGTTGCTAGGTGAGGGGCTGGACTCAGGTTTGAGGTGGTTGGCTGCGGTTTGTGACGTCACAAACCGCAGGAAGTGGGAAACGAAGTGTATTTATCAAAGATAAATAAATCTACTTAGAGTAAATAAACCACTGGGTGCATTTTTTTGGCCTTAGGACTGTTTTTTTTATGAAGTACATACCCAAAGTTGAGTAAAAAAAACATTAAAAAGTGAATTTTTAATATTTGGTCCCCTTTAAGGGGAAATCTTATAGTAACAAGCATGCTCACACAGGTGTTTAGATTCAGGTGTTTATCAGATACACACTCAGTTGGGTTGTGGTGGCCACTAAATACATCTTGCATCACCATGTACTGTACAGTATAAAAGACTTTCTTATGATGTTATATGTATCATTATACCATAGATGTTGTTTTGTTGTTGTGGTTTCTCGGTTTTGTCTTTTTTTCTCTCCGCAGGTCAAGGGGCAGACTTCAATGATGTTGATGTGTGTTCTCTTTATACCTCTCTCTTTCCTATACATTGTTCCCATGTGACGTCACATCCGTGTTACTTCCGGGTGGACCCTCATTTCGAGAGGCAGCGCAGGGGACAGCGCGGTCTAATGGATGTTCATTTTTCACGTTTTTTGTTGTTGTTAATTTCTAATTAATTGCAATGGTTACTTCGTGTTGGGTCAGTGGGTGTTCCAGTCGGGTAGACGTTTGGGCAACGCGCAGGTTTCACTTAATCCAAAAAAAAAGTAAACGTGAAGGATTTATCTCATCGGAAAAACTCACAACCGTCCCATCTCTGCTTGGATCTGCTCAGAAGACGTCGTGCTTTTGGCCGGTAAACAAAATATTCTACATAAATCATTTTGTGAAACAATGTTAGAGTACAACTGTCTGTGTGTTAGAGCTGTTGTTTTTTTTTCATTATTTAGCAACACCGTCTTGCATGCTGTGGTTAGCTTAGCATCTCGCTAACGCGACAACGGTCTCCTCACGGTCCACCGGGACCGGCGGGGAGACCGTCCCAGTGGGAGAAGGAGGACGGGAGCCAAGTCGTGCGGGCGACGCGTCGGTCCCATGGGACGTGCCCCCGCGGCCGCGACGGATCCACGCCGTCCGACCTGAGCTCGATGGACCCTCCGCTCCAGATGCTAACAACATGCTAACTTCCAACACGGTAACACTCAAAGTGCTGGTTCTGGTCCGTGTTCAGCTTGGACTGTTTGTGCTGGCTGTGTGTTATTTTAGTTAAACCTTTATTTAGCTGGTTAGATATGATTGAGACAGTTTACACATCTTTTTTGGATTTAAAGCTGTGAAGCTCTGTGCTGTGAAGCCGGTGTGCGCTCCTCGTAGTAATTAAATAATTAATGATATCAGAGTAACTACTTTGTGACAAGTTGTCTGATTCGTCTGCCATGATTTCTTTCTCAAACTCATTTAACTCCGACCACTGCCATTTTGCTCTTGTTCCTTGGTGAAGCTGTGGTAGCTCGTGTTTTTGTCCGTATAATTTGCTCTGGTTGTTCGCGTCTGCTTGTTCGCCATCTTGCCTTTTCCGCCTTTAGATGTGGTGCGGAAACCGGTATTGCGCAATACTGATGGCGTGTCTGGGAACTATGTATACTCCTATCACTTTCTTTATCTTTTACCCCTTCTCTCACTTTTTTGCTTTGTTTTCTTCTTTGTTTTTTCATCCCCGTGTCCATTACATCTTAAACAAACCCAAAGCAAATTCTAATAAAATTTTATTTACCGTATATATCAAGTGGAGCATTGAGGCCAGCCATAATGCTCTGCTTGTGAAAGTAAATCTGTTGGGTATCACCTCGACACTCTGACAATAATTCTGAGTGCCACAATGCCAAACAGGACAATGGGGGTAAAAAAGGCTTAAACTCAGGAGCTTGAGAAGCCGCTGCACTGTCTGTGCACCTCCATAGCAACCTCAACATTAATAAATCAGCAGTTTATCATATCGCTAAAGACACGATGATTACCTTAGCGGCTAACTAAAGTGTTAGCCATCTTGTTACACAGCTGAGACTGGGACTGTATTTTAAGCGATATGATAAGCTGCTGATTTATTACTGTCGCAGCGCCACCTCTCACTTTTCCTCTCATAAGGCATACCACGGATAAATGAGTTTTGACCCATGGTTTGTTTCAGGGAAGGAGGTTCAAACCACACTAGGAGCTGCAGCTTATTCATTCAATCTTTATTTAAACAGATAAATCCCAATGAGCCTCGAAGACTCATTTACAAGTGAGATCTGTTGGACAGACAATAAAAGTGGTGAAAAATGACACATAAGGTTTGGAGACAAAAAAAAATCCTAACATAATTTTGATTTCTGCATGCAGATCAAACATATGATAATGAGAAAAAGTCTCGCACAAGTTCTCTCCGTGCATGAGTGGGTTTTCTCCGGGTACTCCGGTGTCCTCCCACAGTCTAAAAACATGCATGTTAGGCTGATTGGTGACTCTAAATTGTCCTTAGGTGTGAGTGAGAGAGTGAATGGTTGTTTGTCTCTATGTGGCTCTGTGTTGGACATGCGACCCGTCCAGGGTGTACCCCGCCTCTCGCACAGTGATTGCTGGACATGGGCACAGGCGACCCACGTGACCCAGAATGGAAGAAGCGGATAAAGATAATGGACGGATAATTTGGGCTTCCAGCTCATGAAACCCACGAAAACAGGAATTCAAAAAATTAGCATATTATGGAGAAATCAGCCTGTTGTAGGGCATGAATGTTTTAAACTGAGTGTGACACACTAATCATCTACTAAACTCAAAGCACCTGCACAGGTTTCCCCAGGTGTCATTAAATTGCTTCAGTTTGGTTCAATTTTCTCAGTCCGGTTCAATATGGGGAAGACTGCAGACATAACTGGCCAGAAGACCATCACTGATACCTTCCATAGGATGGGTAAGCCACAAAAGTTCATAGCTGAGGAGGCTGGCTGTTCACAGAGTTCTGTGTCCAAGCATATCAATGGAAAGTCTAATGGAAGGGCAAAATGTGGCAGGACAAGATGTGCCAGCAAAAGAGATGACCGTGGGCTTCAGCGGATTATCAAACAGAGAAGATTCCAGAATCTGGCAGATATCCAGAAAGAGTGGAACGAGGCGGGAGTCACAGCTTCAATAACCACCACATTCAGACGCATCCGGGAGATGGGCTACAACTATCAGATTCCTCTGTCCTCTTTTCCGTTGAAAGTAAAGTGTGCCTTTCATTCGGAAATGAAGGTCCAAGGGCTTGGAGGAAGAAGGGTGAGGAACAGAGCCCATACTGTACCCTGATGCATGCTCAATAATCCAGGTAGAAAAATCTAAAAAAGTTAAGTCTGGTCCTCTGGACATTCAAAAAACAAAACAAAAAAGTAGAAACGTTTCGTCTTTTGTCCGAAAGACTTCCTCAGTCTGAGGTGCTGTGTTCAGCTCAGTCTTATAAATAGCACCCTCTCACAGTGGATCAACCAGTTAGCTGATGACAGCCGAAACCAGCTGCTCACATGATCATGGAGGACTGTCCTGTGTGTTTTATTTTGCATGGCGCGTTGCTGCCATCTGTTGGACTTTTAGGGAACTGCTTTACTTTTACGTTATTTAGTCAGTAACGTTTTTTTGCTAACGGCAGAGCAGTTGAACACAAGTGTACAGTATGATCGCCGCATTCCAGGTCGAGTTCTTCAAAGCAATGCCTGTAAGTAGCAGCTTATACTCTAAGACAAGAGTTTATGTTAACTGGAGGGTGAGGACGTGCAATGAGCTGCTGCTGAAAGAAACTCCAAACCTGTGCGTGAGTACTATGATAAATCTTTGGTAAGTCCATATTTATTTAAATTTAAACTATATATCTTTATCTTTATGTAAGTTCATTTAAGAGAATACTAAAAAATTAATAACCGATTGTTTTCCTTCTCATAATTACTTAAAACAAACTGGAAGGTGAGACTTTGAGGGGGCTCGAATTGTTTGTTGACGAGTGTTTTGAGCGCTTAGTCATGAGCAACGCTAATGTTACATCTGGCGGTGCTAGCGATTCGGCTAACGACTCAGCTAACGAGAATACTAATGCTAACGCTCCCACTGCGAAGCGCCTTCGACCGGGTAGCTCGGGTAGCGCCTAAGAAACATCTTCTGACGGTTTCACGGCTATTCTGGAGTCAATACATCAGAAGCTGTCTACTTTTGACGCCCGATTGGCTTTAGTGGAGGTGTTGCACAGGGAATTTTCGAGCTTGAGGGACTCGTTAGAGTTTAGCCAACAACAGTTGGCATCTCTTGCTAAGGAGAACTTGGAGCTAAAGGGAACAGTTCATCAACTCACCAATCAGATGTCACAGATATCCGGTGAGAATAAAAAGATGAAAGAATCTATATTAGAGATCCAAGCCGGATCCATGCGTGATAATTTAGTCTTCTCTGGAATTCAAGAGCGAACCGAGGAGGATCCTGAGGCCTCGGTTCGTAGCTTCATGGAGACCCAGCTGAAACTATCGGGTGACGTGGTTAAATCCATCACTTTTGACCGAGTTCACCGCCTAGGGGCTAGACGACCTGGGAATACTAGGCCATGGCCTATTATTGTTAAATTTACGTATTTTAAACAAAAAGAACAGGTAAAAAGCCGAGGTAGAGAACTACGTGACACAAATTTCTTAATGAACGACCAATTCCCTGCTGAAATCCTGAGTAGAAGGCGTGTCTTGTTCCTAATCAGAAAAAAATATATAAACGAAGGTAAAAGAGCAACAATTTCAGTGGATAAACTGTACATCAACGGTCAGATGTTCAGGGATCCAGAAGTTACTCCTTGGCTTTATTAGTCAAAACAGCAAGGTAAGAATTATTAGTTATTATTTATTTTTTTTTCTCTACGGTTGCTAATATTAATATTAATATTATTAAATATAGTATTTATTAATATTACTTACCAGATATATGTAATTTTTCAGCACAGCTCGGTTGGTGGGTTACACAGATTGTGGTGGTACACGAAGTGGGATGACACTTGTGGTAAGAGGGTTCTTTTGTTGTTTTTTTCTTATTATGTTTTGATGTTTACTATTTCTCTTTGTTTTCTTGTTTTGTTTTCTTGTTCTCTTGTTTCTATTTTTCCAACTTAACAATTGTCAGCACACAAGCACAGGGGTTCACGTACATACTTATTTATCCATACAATTACTTCATAAATGAAAACTTCCCTGATTCATTTTCAAAAACAGTACTTATTTTATATATAAATCATAAATAATTAATCCTTAAGAAATATGTTTTTGTCTGGATCTATTATTATCTTATATATTTGTGACAATGGGTGTGGTTTAGCTACATTATCATTAGCACAGGTATGGGTACCTTAAGGTTTGTCACATGGAACATTAATGGAGCCGGTAGCCAACCTAAAAAATATAGAATTTTTAACCAGATTAAAGGCAGATGTTGTATTACTCCAAGAAACTCATAAATTAGCCTCAACTGTGGATGAGCTGAAAACTTCTGAGTTTCCTAATGTATTCTCAGCCTGCTATAATTCCAAGACAAAGAGGGGTAGCAATTTTGATACATAAAAATGTTAACTTTATAGTATTAAATCAGGTTAATGACCCACACGGTAGATATATAATTTTAAAGTTATCAATATTCAGCCAAAGTTATTGCATTGTTAGCATATATGGGCCGAATGTAGACAACGCTGCTTTTTTTCATGACTTTTTTTCCTCTCTATCAAATCACATGGATTCCTCACTGGAGATGATCTCAACTTTGGTTTAGATGACAAAATAGACAGACTGAATGCAGTGGGAACTCAACGCAGTTGGCAATCTATAAATATATTTAAACAGTATATGAATGATTATGGACTCTACGATACATGGCATACTTTCCACCCTGATAGCAAAGAATATTCTTTCTTTTCACATGTGCATCACTCATATTCTCGTCTTGATTATTTCATAGTAAGCAATTCATTACTGACCAACATTTCAGACACTAAGATACACCGTATTGCTGTCAGCGATCATGCACCAGTTACTCTAAATTTAGATAATAAAAAAGAAACAACAAAAAATATAAATTGGATATTAAATACATCACTGCTTCAAGAGGAAGAATTTTTGCAATATTTTAAAAAAGAGTGGACATCATATTTAGAGTTTAATGACTTGCCAGGAACATCAGCAAGTACACTTTGGGAGGCTGGGAAAACAGTTTTGAGAGGCAAAATAATATCCTATTCAACAAATAAAAAGAAAAAAGAAAATAAACGTATTGAGGAATTAGAGAAATCAATCAAATTATTAGAACCCGCTCATTCTCAATCAGTTCATCTGGACAGTTTCTTTTTAGTAGAAACGTTTCACCCTCACTCCAGAGGGCTTCGTCAGTCAGAGCAGTCCAAAGCAAACTGAAGCTACCCCACCAAGTAAACAACTTAAGTGGACCAACCAGTTTGCTGTAGCCGAACTTTCTGGTCTTGAACCACTTTGGACATGTCTGCCTGCCTGGGAGGAGTCGACGAGGGACAAGCCCCCAGAAACCATCTTGGCTACAGCAAACTGGTTGGTCCACTTAAGTTGTTTACTTGGTGGGGTAGCTTCAGTTTGCTTTGGACTGCTCTGACTGACGAAGCCCTCTGGAGTGAGGGTGAAACGTTTCTACTAAAAAGAAACTGTCCAGATGAACTGATTGAGAATGAGCGGATTTGATACCTGGACTATTGAGAATGAACTTTCTTGTCTTGAACCACTTTGGACATGTCTGCCTGCCTGGGAGGAGTCGACGAGGGACAAGCCCCCAGAAACCATCTTGGCTACAGCAAACTGGTTGGTCCACTTAAGTTGTTTACTTGGTGGGGTAGCTTCAGTTTGCTTTGGACTGCTCTGACTGACGAAGCCCTCTGGAGTGAGGGTGAAACGTTTCTACTAAAAAGAAACTGTCCAGATGAACTGATTGAGAATGAGCGGATTTGATACCTGGACTATTGAGAATGAACTTTCTGGTCTTGAACCACTTTGGACATGTCTGCCTGCCTGGGAGGAGTCGACGAGGGACAAGCCCCCAGAAACCATCTTGGCTACAGCAAACTGGTTGGTCCACTTAAGTTGTTTACTTGGTGGGGTAGCTTCAGTTTGCTTTGGACTGCTCTGACTGACGAAGCCCTCTGGAGTGAGGGTGAAACGTTTCTACTAAAAAGAAACTGTCCAGATGAACTGATTGAGAATGAGCGGATTTGATACCTGGACTATTGAGGATGAACTTTCTTGTCAAATTATTAGAAGGTTTACAGGGAGAAGAAACACTGCAAAAGCTACACAAGTTAAAATTAGAACTAAATGAATTTATTGACAAGAAAAATAAATTCTTGATACAAAGACTTAGATTAGACAATTTTGAATACAGTAATAAATCAGGGAACTTTTTAGCAAACCAACTAAAATTAAACAAAGAAAAAACATCTATATATGGTATTAAAGATAAAAGTGGAATTATAATTCATGATGAGGGAAAAGTAAACAGTGTTTTTAAAGATTTTTATAAAACTCTATACACTCCACAAATAAATACATCTAATGAGGATATTAATTAATTCTTTGAGAGAGTAACACTTTCAAAACTAAATATTAGTCAATCATCAAAACTAGACTCACCATTAACATTAGATGAGCTCCATGAAGCAATTAAAAGCATGCCTAATAAAAAATCTCTAGGTCCTGATGGATATCCAGTAGAATTCTATAAAAAAATTCTGGGACATAATGGAACCAATATGTTACAGAGTGCTACTTGAGTCAGAAGAAAATGGCAGGCTACCAACACATATGAATTCAGCCAACATTAGTCTCCTATTAAAACCAGGCAAAGACCCAGTATTACCTACTAGTTATCGTCCAATCTCTCTTATCAATGTTGATGTTAAAATCATTTGTAAAGTCTTATCTAAAAGACTAGAGAAGATAACTCTCGTTATTATACATCCAGACCAAACCGGATTCATAAAAGGAAGACACTCGACCACAAACACTCGCAGATTATATAATGTAATAGAGTATTTGTATTTTCAAAATATTGAAACAGCTATTTTGTCTTTAGATGCAGAAAAAGCATTCGATAGAGTAAATCGGAATTTCTTAATTGCTACCTTAAATAAATTTGGATTTGGGAATTATTTCATTAACTGGTTAAAAATATTATATCAGAATCAGAATCAGAATCAGGTTTATTGGCCAAGTATGTTGACACACACAAGGAATTTGTTTCCGGCTGTTCGTGTCTCTCTAGAAAGTGTCTCTCTAAAAATGCTAAAAACTATACAGATACTTTACATAAAAAAAAAAAAGTACAAATAATACACAAAATACATAAGGATTCACATCACATGGGGGTTGTGAATGGGTTGGGGGTCACGCTGATGGATGTCTGATGATCAGCTGTTGATGATGGTGATGGCCTGGGGGAAGAAACTGTTCTTGTGTCTGGCAGTCTTAGTGGACAGAGATCTGTAGCGTCTGCCAGACGGGAGGAGTTGGAACATGTTGTGACCCGGGTGTGTGGAGTCTGTGATGATTTTTCCAGCCCGTTTCCTGGTTCTTGCGTGGTACAAGTCCTGAATGGAGGGCAGTGAAGCCCCAATGACTTTCTCAGCTGTCCTCACTGTTCGCTGCAGCCTGTTCCTGTCCTGCCTTGTGGCTGCTCCAAACCAGACTGTGATGGATGTACACAGGATGGACTCAATGACTGCAGTGTAGAACTGGATCAGCAGCTCCTGAGGCAGGTCCAGCTTCCTCAACTGGCGTAGGAAGTACAGTCTCTGCTGGGCCTTTTTGAGGATGGAGGTGATGTTGGGCTCCCACTTCAGGTCATGTGAGATGGTGGTTCCCAGGAACCTGAAGGACTCTACCGTAGACACGGGGCTGTTGAAGATTTTGAGGGGCAGCAGTTCTGGGGGGTGTCTCCTGAAGTCCACTCTCATCTCTACTGTCTTCAGTGTGTTCAGCTCCAGTTTGTTCAGGCTGCACCAGGACATCAGTCGTTCCACCTCCTGTCGGTACGCAGACTCGTCGTCATCACTGATAAGTCCAATGACTGTAGTGTCATCTGCGAACTTCAGGAGTTTAACAGACGGGTCATTAGAGGTGCAGTCATTGGTGTATAGAGAGAAGAGCAGTGGAGAGAGCACACAACCCTGAGGGGCACCAATGCTGATGGACTGTGAGGAGGACATGATTTTCCCCAACTGCACCTGCTGCGTCCTACCTGTTAGGAAGCTGGTGATCCACTGACACATGGCAGGAGAAACAGTGAGCTGGGAGAGTTTGGTGGAGAGAATGTCTGGGACAATAGTGTTAAATGCTGAACTAAAATCAAGAAACAGGATTCTTGCATAAGTCCCCGGGTGGTCTAGATGTTGCAGGATGAAATGCAGTCCCATGTTGACTGCATCATCCACTGACCTATTTGCCCGGTAGGCAAACTGCAGGGGGTCTAGCAGATGTCCAGTGATGTCCTTCAGGTGGGTCAGGACCAGCCGTTCAAAGGACTTCATGACCACAGATGTTAGGGCGATGGGCCTGTAGTCATTTAGTCCTGTGATGGAGGTTTTCTTGGGGACTGGTTATAGTTCACCAACAGCGTGCGTCAGGACAAATAATCAAATATCTTCAAGTTTCTGTTTACAGAGGGGTACCAAGCAAGGTTGCCCACTTTCTCCAGCATTATTTGCTATTTTTATTGAACCTTTAGCAGCAGCAATAAGGCAAAGTGCTGATATTAAAGGCATACACTGTAAAAACATAGAACATAAAATTAGTCTTTATGCTGACGATGTTTTACTTTTTCTTCAGAACTCAGGAAACTCAATTTCTAATGTTATCAAATTAATAAACTCGTTCTCAAAAGTTTCTGATTATTCTATAAATTGGACAAAATCTACAGTTCTTCCAATAAATTGCGTGTTTAATAATTCCCTCAATGAAAGACTTAAATCAGGTAACATTACCTATTTGGGTATTAATATCTCTCCTAAATTGGAAGACTTATTAAAATTGAATCATATCCCACTATTAAAAGAAAATTGAAGACGAGCTTACTAGATGGAAATCTCTACCCATATCACTTATGGGAAGAGTTGCCTCAGTAAAAATGAAAGTGCTGCCGAGAATAAATAATTTATTCTCAATGATTCCAAATAAACCTTCAACTGAATGGTTTAAGTCCCTGGACTCTTTTATATATAAATTTCTTCAACCCCCCAAATTATTATCTAAAATATACAAAAAATTGTCTAGAATCGATGACTCAATAACACTACCTATTGAAAAATGGGAGTCAGATTTATCAACCAAGTTTGAACAAAAAACCTGGTCTCAAATATGTTTATAAACATTTAAAATGACTAGAATCTCCAATTTACAATTAATACAATATAAGGTTCTCTATAGAGTACATTATACAGGTCAGCGAATGTTTAAGATGGGTTTTACACCATCTAACAACTGCTCACAGTGCAAAGGCAATATACCTGATGACTATATTCACGCACTCTGGTTCTGTCCACCCGTTCAGAGGTTCTGGGTCCAGGTATGTGAAGACTTGTCTAAATGTTTGAAATGTAATATCCCACTCTCTCCATCCGTATCCTTATTGGGTAACTTTGAAGATGTTACTGTATACCGTGGCACAGTGGTAATGGCAGTCGACCCCGATCGGAAGGTTGGAGGTTCGAATCCCGCGTCCGCCCACCATGTGTCGTTGTGTCCCTAGGCAAGACACTTAACTCCGAGTTGCTCCCGGTAGGTCTGGATGGCGCCTTACAAGGCAGGCTACCACTACTGGTGTATGAATGTCTGAATGAATGGGTGGATGGCTGGTATTGTAAAGCGCTTTGGGGCTCTTCACAGGGGGCTGGAAAGCACTATATAAATAAGCTCCATTTACCATTTATACTAGAAAATAATAGATCCTGTATGCTTTTCACTGCCTTATGCATCGCAAAGAAAACCATACTCATAAATTGGAAAAATAAAAATAATCTTAGCATTAATCAGTATAAAAATCTTCTGTTAGACTATATTAGTCTTGAAACAGCATCTGCAGACACATCAGATCAATCTATCTGGCACTCTTTGATCGGCTCCGTTACGTAGTGAGGGTGGGGGGTCTGGGATCTGGCCTTGTGGGGCTTTGGGGCTGGTGTGGGGGAGGTTGGGGTTTGGGGCGCCGGGGGGTTGGGGCTGTTTGGGCGGGGAGGACACTGCCTTCGACCTGGGGAGGACCGGGGGTTCTGGGGGATGTCTGCTGGGGGCGGCATGCGGGCCCTCGGGTGGTCGGGGGCGGCGGTCATGGGTCGTCGGTCGGTGACCCGGCTGTGCTGGGGTGGCTTTGGGGTGGGTGCCGGGAGCTTGGGATTCTGGGGACGTGTCGTCCCCGGGCTTGGGCCTGGTGGGGGTCTTGGGCTCTAGCAGGCGGGTCGCCGGGCTATGGGCTGGCTCGCGCTCTGGTGCCCGGCCCTGGCCGGGGGCCCTCGGCTCGCTGGTGGACTTGGGGTTCATGTGTTTGGGGGTTGGGTGTCTGGGGGTGTGACTGGTGGCCCATGGGAGGGGGCAGTGTGACCCAGCCTGGGTGTCTAGTGTGTTATGTGTTCTGAAAGATGTTAGAATGAAGGGTGGGTGTAGTATTTCTTCTGGGGTGGAGACTAAGTAGATGTCCTTGATGATGGTCTGGGACTATGCATGGCCGGTGGACGGGCCCTTTACTATGGTGGGGGCCCGGTCCCGGTGCTTCCTGGCTCTGTCGGCGGTTAGGCGGGCGTTGTTGGCCTGTCATCCATGTGGGATTTTGTGTCCTCCTGGGCGACGGGCTGGCTGCGGTTAGCGGGGGTCTTGGCGGCCCTGGTGGGTGCGGGCTGTTGGTCCTGCTTCTGGCGGCCCTCGTGGCCGTGTCCCTCTCTGGTTTGGGGCTCAATGGGCCTGGCGGTCGGGGGGTGTTTGGCCTCGGTCCTTGGGTGGAGGTTGGCGAGCTAGGGGGGTATGCAGGGTCAGCGGGGGAGCTGACTCGCTGCAAGAGCATTGTCCCTGTAGTTATTTTCTCCCCATCCCTCACCGCGCGCCTCCGCCCTCTTCATTTCAAATTAATACATGTAGGGATTTTGAGGCTCAGGTGTGCTGCAATGTTCTTTACATCTCTGTTGTCAGAGCCACCTGGGACTCAATTTTATTATACACATTAGACATTCACTCATATACATCCTCATAAAATTCACATATAGGAAATTGGGGTGAGCACTATGGTTATGGGTGTCGAGATGACACCACTCTCGCCTACCGTGCCTGTGCTCACTCACAATTATGCATTTAGACAGTAAGGGCCTGGGTTAGAGTTGGGGTGGAGGGGAAACTGGAATTATGCCAGCCTTTGCTCCTTCTCTTTCCTTTTTTAAGTGCACTTTAAAACAACACACATCAACAGCACATTTAGGGGCGGGGTGTGTGTGTGTCAGGGTCTAGGTTTGTAAATTTATTTATTTATTCATTTATTTTATTTTTTATTTTTTCTCTTACCCCCCTGGTTCGCTGGCGGCCGTTCTGAGGGTGGGGTCCGGCAAGGTGATGGGCCGTCGGGTGTTACCTCTGAGCTATGGGAGGGTTTGGGGCCTGAGGGTTCGCCATGGGCGGGGCTGGCATTGCGCTTCCCTGGGGCTGCTTGGGCTCGGGTGTCCTGTCCTGTCGGTAGGGCATGGGTTGGGCCAAATCTTGGATGTCGGCTACTCTTTACCCCAGAATGAATGGGCCTACCTCCTGGGTTTGGATGTGGGCTGCCCCAGATAGGGGGTAGGTACATGTCTTGGACCTGGGGGGTATAGAGTGTGCATCGGGATTATGAATGGAACGTGTCGTTATTGTTTGTCTTTCTATGAGTGAAGGTCAGGATGAGGGTGGGTTTGAATGAGTGTGTCTGTGTATGAATGTTTGTCAGGCTGGGACTTAGGCTGCACCCTCTCTGATACATCTGAGGCTACTTTGTGTCGCGCTCCTGCCACGTGGCCCCCTGGTGGGTGTCCCTTTGCCTGCGGGCGTGCTTGGGGCCCTCACTGTCGGGGGTTGGGCGCTTGGGCGTGTGTCAGCTCGGCCTGGTGGCTGCCTGGTGGGGCTCGGGTCCTCTGGTCCTGTCGGGTCCTGCCTGAGGGGTGGGCGTCCTCGGTGCCCGGGCCTCGGTGACCGGGCCTGGGGCTACGTCGGTGCAGCGGGTTCCGACGGGGGCCTGGGAGTTTGTCGCTGTTGACCCCGGGGGGTCATTGTGTGTAGTCACTGGTGAGGCTTTTCCTGTTCTCCCCTTGGTCAGATCTGGGGAGTTGGTGAGTGGCTCGTCCTGTTCGGGTGGCCCTGGGGACCCTGGGCTCGGGGTCCTTCTTGGGGTCTTAGGCTCTGGTTGCTCTTTTGCCTGCCTCGGGCTTTGGGGGGGCAGATCTCTGATGCTTCGCGGTTGCTATGGAATGTTCTATTGGAGGAACCTTTTTCACTTATGCATGCTCATAACCACACACAAATGGATGTAGGGATGTATATGTAGATATATGCAGATATGTAGATGGACATATGACTGAATAAGATTGTATATGTATGTATACTGTATATATAATTGTAGGTATGGGTATGTATATTTATGGAAATCTATTGCAAGGTCATAAATGTTATTAGTCTTTATGCATGTATTACTGTGTTCTGTCATGTACTTTGCAGGATTGCAGACGGAGGTTGGGTGTGTTTGACTTGTGTGTTTTTTGTGGATAAAAAAAAGAGTTTATGTTAACATATGAGAAAATAAGTAACTTGTTTACTGAATTTATGTTTAGTTTTGGAAAAACCTGCGGGCGATTTAATTATTTGCTGTGTCATTGCTAGCTAGCTGGCTGTTAAGATTACTTAGGCCGTTATGTAGCATTGCAGCTCATTATTGAGGTAGCATTGTTGTTGCACTTCTAACATGTAAACAAATGTAAAATACTTCTGTTAGCTGCTCTGAGCTCATCCTGAGTTGTTTGTGTTTTGGCAGTTTCACTCCGTTCTACATGGAAATAAAGGATGAATTAATTAATCCTGACTCGTGTGAAAGGAGTTTGGCTGATGGTTAGTTTTTGGTACACGACACCATAGCAAGACCATTACAAGGACCATCAGCCTAACGATGGATGGTTAGCACCCTGATGGTTGTTTGCTATTCACAGAGGGCTGAGTGATACTAGCAATAACAACATTGTAATAGGGGGACAGTTGAACCCGGAGGCCTCCACCTCTGTTTAATGATAGACGGTTTCTTTTCACAAAGATGGTCTCAACAACATATTTTCCCCTTAAAATGATACATTCTCTCAGTTTAAACTTTTGATCTGTGATTTGTGTTCTATTCTGAATAAAATATTATATGTTGGCACCTCCACATCATTGCATTCAGTTTTTATTCACAATTTGTTTAGTGTCCCAACTTTTTTGGAATCCGGTTTGTAGATGGCTCTGTTTGTGAAAAAAAACTTCAGCTGACTGCAAGTGGGAACTGGT
>JBBPBX010068863.1:0-19013 GCA_038048925.1 Garcialebias charrua
CCAACAGTACAAAATGACTAACTCTTTCTAATTTTCTAACTAATACAATACACATTACGCTATTTCATTTTTTTAACACATTCGTTTTGATCA
The DNA here is from genome assembly GCA_038048925.1 of Garcialebias charrua. Lineage (NCBI taxonomy): Eukaryota > Metazoa > Chordata > Actinopteri > Cyprinodontiformes > Rivulidae > Garcialebias > Garcialebias charrua. Next base: position 94 of record JBBPBX010068863.1, read on the forward strand.
TTTTCTTAAATGTAAACATTGACTTGGCATTTTTAACTACATTCTCCAAGCCATTCCATAATCTAATTCCCTGGATTGAGGTAGAACGTCCCTTCAAACTAGTTCTGAATTGTGGTTTTACAAACATCTCTGTCCCCTTAAGATTATAACAACTTTGTCTTTTAACAAAATGCATTTGGATATTTAAAGGTAATGCATTATTTTGAGCCCTATACATAACTGATAAAATATTATAGTCTACCAAATCATGGAACTTCAATAACTTTAGTTGATAAAATAATGTACTTGATGGATGACGGTAATGTTTTCTAGTGATAATTCTTACAGCTCTTTTCTGTAATACAAAAATAGGCTTTGTGATTGTTTTACACGCATTCCCCCAAACATCAATACAATAGATTAAGTGTGGAACAATGATTGTGTTATACAACAAATACAGAGCTTTATCATTCAATAGGTCTCTGACTTTGTACAGTACTGCAATCGATTTAGCTATTTTTATTCTTACAGAATTTATGTGTTGTTTCCATGTCAGTTTGTCATCAATGATAACACCCAAAAACTTCACCTCACTCACTCTACAAATCTCAACATCCTCAATTTTGAGTGGAACATCAACAGTTTTCTTTTTATTACCGAATATCATGTAATTAGTTTTTTCTAGATTTAATGATAATTTATTTATTTTAAACCAAGTTTGTATCTTGACAAATTCCGTCTTTATCAATTTCAACATTTGTTCTATATCTTCACCTAAACAGAAAAAAGTGGTATCATCAGCAAAAAGTACACATTTAAGGAGTCCTGACACATTTACCAAGTCATTCACATATAAAATAAAAAGCTTTGGTCCAAGTACAGAGCCTTGGGGAACTCCACATGTGATATTACAGAGGTCAGATCTTACATCATTTATTTGTACAAATTGTTTCCTATCTTTCAAGTAGCTAGATACCCACTGTAATGCTGGTCCTCTAATACCATATTTGTTCAGTTTTTCAAGGAGAATGGTGTGATCAATAGTATCGAATGCTTTTTTTAAATCAACAAAAATACTGATACAATATTGTTTTTGATCGACAGCAGTAGTTATTTGTTCCATTAATTCCATGAGAGCCATTGATGTAGAGTTTTTTGATCTAAACCCATACTGACTGTTGCTTAGAATATTTTGTTTATCTATAAATTGATCTAGTCTGTTTACAAATAGTTTTTCAAGAATTTTTGAAAACTGTGGTAACAAGGATATAGGTCTATAATTGTTGAATACACATTTATCACCATTTTTAAAAAGAGGAACGACCTTAGCTACTTTCATATTATCTGGAAATATTCCTGTTGAAAATGATAAGTTACATATGTATGTGAACGGCTCAATAACATGGCTCATTATGTCCTTCACAAACATCATATCCATGTCCACCCAGTCTTTAGATCTCTTGTCTGTAAGATGTTTTACTACATTCATTATTTCCTCTTTGTTAGTTCCATTTAGAAAAATACTATTTGCACAACCTGTAATTGAGTGGATCGCATTTTTATCTACTTTTGGTATTTTAGCTGCAAGGCTTGATCCAACATTCACAAAATATTGATTAAATCCATTAACAATTTCATTTTCATCATGAATTTCATCGTTGTCTTTTACAAAATATTTTGAAATACCAGTTTTTGCTTTATGATTCTTCAGGACACTATTCATTACTCGCCATGTTGCTTTCATATCACCATTACTTTTATCTAATAATTTACTATAATATTCTTTCTTATGTTTCCTTATAATCCCTACTAATTTATTTTTATACTTTTTATATTTTTCTTCAGCGCTCTGACTTCGCAATTTCAAGAAACATGAATACAAATAATTCTTTTTTTTACAAGCATTTCTCAACCCTTTTGTCATCCATGGTTGATCAATCGTATTTCTCTTTGTGTAATTTGTTTGCACACAATTCTTTTCATACAGAGCTTCCAAGATATTCATAAACTCATCATATGCTCTGTTTGCATCATCAACATACACATCATTCCAGTCTTGTTTGTCTAGATCCTCTTTCAATTTTTACAAAACTTTTTTTGACGTGTTTATGATCTTTTTCTTCATTGGGACTGCTTTTGTGATGCTTTGATCATTTTTATAGATTGTGAAAACTGGTAAATGATCACTTAAGTCGGTCGTTAAGATACCACCTGTCACGTCCCCATTTGTTATATTTGTACTTAAATGTACTTTTTAAAAATGTATAAATGTACTTTTTAAATAAGCAATGCATTGTAGTAAGCTTTCCTTTACAGAAAGGAAAGCTCTACAGAGAGTGGTGAAGGCTGCACAGAAGATGTTGGAGTCAGTCTCCTCACCATCACAGACATTTACACCTCCAGATGCAGGAAGGGAGACACCTGCACCACGAAGGACCCCATACACCCAGCACACTTACACTATTTGCTCCGCTGACCTCAGGCCAGAGGTTGAGGAGCATTAATTGTAGAACCACTAGACTGAGGAACAGCTTCTACCCTAAATATGTTAGGCTCATGAATCTCTAATCAGGATGATCACAGTGAAAATAAAATAAAAATCACTGTGATGCCACTTGAGTTGGTGATATGTGACCTATTTGTGCTGCAGATTATCCAGGCTGCTGATCTCTTGCCTTTCAGCTGCTGTATTGTTGTTCCAGAATTGCGCCGCTCAAGGTGGCTGCATGTTGGAGTAGCTTTCTTACATTATTTTTGAGATGTTGCTTTTGAAAACTTTAATTACTCTTTTTTTCTCTATATAAATGGCTTTTTTTTTTTTGGATGATTACTTCCTCTGGTATCAGATGCTGTGTCGCTGGAAGGATTTTTACTGAAACCTTTTTTACTTTTAGACATTTGTTACGATGCATAACCATAACAACAAGATGGTTTTCTACAACTGGGAGCAGTTGATTAACATCTCAAAAGCTCAAATAATACAATACAATACAACTTTATTTATAAAGCACTTTAAAACAACACCGTTGGCCACAGTGCTGTACACTAACACAAACAAGCATAAAAATCATAAACTCAAAAAATACCATAAAAGTGATGAACTACCAAATCAAAACAGCAAACAGTAAAAACTCTAAAACAAAAAACCTAAAAACAGTAAAACCAACATGTCAAGCTGTGAGCCAAAGAGAAAAAAAATGCGTATTCAGAGCAGATTTAAAAACAGGAAGTGAGTCAGTTTGTCTGACGTGCACAGGCAGCTTGTTCCACAGTTTAGGGGCAACGTCTGAGAACGCTCGGTCACCTCTCAGCCTCCTGTTGGACTTTGGAACGACCAACAACAGCTGATCTGCTGACCTCAGAGAGCGTGAGGGAATGTACGGCTGGAGAAGGTCAGACAGATACTGTGGGGCGAGACCATGAAGACATTTGAATACAAACAAAAGAACCTTAAAATTAATCTGGAAACAAACTGGGAGCCAGTGTAGTGATTTTAAGACGGGTGACATGCTCTCGTTTTCTGGTACCAGTTAAAAGGCGAGCAGCAGCATTCTGAACCAGTTGAAGTCGAGTCAGTAATGACTGACTCAGACCAACGTAAAGTGAATTGCAATAGTCCAGACGAGTTGTGATGAAAGCATGGATTAAAAGGGGACGAGAAGGTGTAGTGGTAATGGCAGTTGTCTCCCAATCGGAAGGTTGGAGGTTCGAATCCCAAGTTCCGACACCATGTGGCATTGTGTCCCTGGGCAAGACACTTAACCTTGAGTTGCTCCCGGTAGGACTGGCTGTCGCCTTGCATGGCAGACTACCGCTACCGGTGTATGAATGTGTGTATGAATGGGTGGATGGCTGGTGCTGTAAAGCGCTTTGGGGCCCTTCATAGGGGGCTGGAAGGCGCTATATAAGCTCCATTTACCATTTAAAATCTCAAAATGATGTTGTGACAGGAATGGTTTCACCTTGGCCAGTTGTCTCAGGTGATAAAAACTGGACTTGACCATAGATTTAATCTGAGCATCCAGTTTAAAATCACTGTCCAGCCTTACACCCAGGTTTGTTGCTGTCTCAGTCAGATGTTGTGTTAAAGAACCCAGATCAGCATCAGCAAATAATACCTCAACTACAGCCCCAAATCCCAAATGTTGAAACGTTGAAAAGGAGGTGCCGTGGATGCATTACTGTCTACCTGGAGTCGGTATTCAAGTGCCTGATTGCTGAGAACTTGGAGGTAGCAGGAAGCGCAGCTCGAGACAGCAGGAGGACCGAGATCGTCCACCGGCATCTGCAGTCAAGTCTGTGGCAACGAGGGGCTCGGCAGGCTGCTGGGAGAAATGACAGTCGCTCAGGGAGGAGTTCTACCTGGCATTCATGCAGTCTTACTGCCCAAGAGGACCGAGGAGTCTGCTGGGTCTGGGTGGATGGATCGGCATCTGCAGTCAGTTGCCCAAATGCCCAAAGCCATCAGCATCTAGAACAACTTTAATGAAACCAAGATGAGCTACAACAACTATTAATTTCCCTTTGGGCCTAATAAAGTAATTTTGAATTGAATTTAATTTAATTCACACCATCTGCTCATTACAGACTCATGTTCAGGCTGCTGTTTAATATGCCACATTATTTTACAGTATTAGTGTTTAGCATATATCTTAAATCTTTTAGCGTATCGTTTAGCATTCATTTATCTTCCTTCCTATATATATATCCTATACTCTTTCTTTTCATACTTTGTATTTTTGCTATTGTTGGATGTAACTGGGACTTTGTGTACATAGTTTTGCTCCACCTCATGTACTTTGCACCACATGTGATGCGACTGACAGCAAAGAACCTTGAACCTTGAACCTTGTATGGTTTAAAACTTGTTTAAATAAAGTGTTTTCCAGAGTTAGTAGTGATCTGGTTTAAATTCAAACATACAAATAAAAACACCTGATTTATTATGTCCTTCATTTTCAATAGAGCACTTTGGATTAGTCTCAAATTCACATTTGCTATTTTTCCTGTTTTGTTGCATTTGTGCTGGTAGTTCCTGTAAAATCAAATCAAACATTACATGAGATGGCAGACTAAATATCAGCATCCACAAATGAAAAGTTGTGTATTATACATATTTTAATATTTTCCTCTTTGCTATTAAAGTAATTTGTTACTCAAAAAAGCAGGAGAAAATGTGCACACACTAATTTCCCCTTTTTATCTAGTGTTGTCTTTCAACGTTTGAATCTAAAAACATACGTGTAAAGCAGGAAAGCTCAAGAAGCTGTCACGAGACACAAAGACAAGGTATTTATTAGGAACATATTACGAAGGAAAGATGAATAAAATAAAATGAAAGCCGATGTGAGGCAAGCAAAAAGAGCAAATGGTGGAAAAACTCTTTTGACAAACGTTCATTGAAAAAAAAAAACTCTGGATTTCTGGGTCCTAATCTTTCGCTCCAAGCGCTGCACTGCTAAGCTCTGGTTTGGGATGACAGGTCCCCCACCTGGACAAGCTTGGACAATGTCTCTGCTATGTCTCATTTTTGGGGGAACAGTGCCACGCAGACAGCTAATCACGTCCGGAACCAAAAGCACCTGCCCTATCTGCCTCTACATTTGGTTGGGAATCTTTAAAGAGGCTAAACCTCACTTTCATGCTTGTCTTTTATTCACGGCGAGTGCTTATCGAAAGTGAGCTGTTGCTACTGCCCCATCTTCCCTCCCACAAGCTCTGAGAATGCTTGACGTAAGTACAGCCAATCTGGGTAAATATGAATCTCTCCTTGCTGTCACTGCTGGCATATTATGCCCCTGAGGGAACATTCTTTTCATAATATCATAAGCTGCTTAGCGGTGTGCTTCTATTTAAGGCATACATATTAATGGCTATAAGGAAATCATATTTGAACTGTTCCCTGCAATCAATGTCTTTGGGTTTGTTGTTATACTTTGTATAAGAAGGTGCTAATAACTTGAAGGCACTTCCACCGGGCCATCTAATCTCTTTGTGCGAGGAAGACTCATCTTGGCAGGAGTGTGTGCCAGATCATGGGACAACGTGCTGCAGAGGTTTAGTCCTTCAAATCACAACCTCGCTCCTCCTTACCCTCCTCTTTTCACTCAGACATACGTGCATTATTAAACCCAGCAGTCCAACTTTTTACACTAGTACAGAAAGTTGTTAACCTTTGTCTGTGAGCTCCCGTAAACTGTGGTAGATCAGGGCCCTGTCAACATGACTCTTGTTTTTTAATAAACTGACATGTCTGCATGTATTTTCCTCTTTTTATATGAAAAAACATTGTCCGTGCAGTGCTTTAAAAAATGTTGAAACACCCACAGTGCTCATGGTGAGAACATTTACATGAAGAGCAAATCAAAACACAGAGAAAGAATATTCTTACCATACCATACCATACCACTTTATTTATAGAGCACTTTAAACAGCTACAAGGCCAACCAAAGTGCTGTACAAACAAACAAACAACAGGCAACACACCCAATGAAGTACAGAAAAATAGACATTGAAAGATCGCAGATCATAAATAAAACAACCAAACATAGATCGACTGGTGTTGAAAGCGACAGAATATTAATGGGTCATCAGATGGGATTTGAACACTGAGAGGGGGCCTGTCTGATGAGCAGAGGTAACTCATTCCAAAGTCTTGGGCCTGTTACAGAGAAGGCCCTGTCACCTCTGCGTTTAAGACGAGTCCATGGGATTGTCAAAAGTACCTGGTCCACTGACCTCAGAGCACGTGGTAGGTCATATGGGTGTATCAAATCAGAGAGATAGGCGGGGGCAAGACTGTTCAGCGATTTGTAGACATACAGGAGGATTTTGAACTGGATACGAAAATAAACCGGTAGCCAGTGCAGGGAGGCCAAGACTGGTGTAATGTGCTCTCTTTTGACTGCACTGGGTAAAAATCGGGCTGCTACATTCTGGACCAGTTGTAATCTTGCAATGGTGGCCTGACTGATACCAAACAGGAGTGAATTGCAGTAATCAAGCCTAGATGTAATAAATGCATGAATTACTGTCTCCAGGTTATTTTTTGAAAATATGGGCTTCAGCTTAGACAGTCGCCTCAGATGGAAAAAACAGGATTTAACCATCATATTTACATGGCTGTTGAGTTTCATAGAAGGATCCATTATCACTCCCAGATTTGTGACTTTTTGTTTTTCAGACAGGGCTAGAGCAGAAAGGTCAACACAATGGTTCGAGATTGTGTCATTTGGAAGGAACAGTATGGCTTCAGACATCTTATCATTAAAACTTAAGAAATTTAAAGCGATCCAGTCCCTGATGTCACCCAGACAGTCGAGCAGAGATTGAATAGAGGATGTGCCATTGTTTCTTAGGGGGAAGTAGATTTGACAGTCGTCGGCGTAGAAGTGGAAAGGTATGTTATGTTTCCGGAAAATAGCACAGAGTGACCGTAGGTATAAGGAGAATAGGAGAGGACCCAGGATGGACCCCTGCGGAACCCCCCATTTAAGTGCCGCCACTGCAGAACTAAAATCGTTGATGGACACACAAAAGGCTCTGTCGGAGAGGTAGGATCTGAACCAATTGAGGGCTGACCCTGTGATGCCCACCCACTGCTCCAACTTAGTAATGAGGATCTCATGGTCGATGGTGTTGAAAGTGGATGTAAGGTCCAATAGGACAAGCAGCACAGAGCCACCAGTGTCTGTGTCTAGGAAGATGTCATTAAAGACCTTCAGTAGGGCAGTTTCAGTGGTGTGGAGAGATTTGAAGCCAGATTGGAATAACTCGGGGATAGCGTGATCCTCCAGGAAGCACTTCAACTGGGACTCGACAATTTTCTCAAGAAGTTTAGATACAAATGGGAGTCTGGAGACAGGCCTGAAGTTAGATACTACTGAAGGGTCAAGGTTTGGTTTTTTCAGGAGAGGTTGAACAGCAGCATGTTTAAAGGATTTTGGCACCACACCAGTGGATAAACTGCTATTTACAATAGAGAGAATAGAAGGACCCAGATTGGGAAAAACCGCCTTCAGTAGCCGAGGGGGGACCACATCAAAGGGGGACCAGATGGTTTCAGGCTGCACATGACCTGCTCTAGAGAGGACAGAGAGACTAGTTTGAAGTGGTCAAATACAGTAACAAATTGAGGTGAGCTAACAGAAAGGCTTAATTTGATCCGGATCCTGCCGGAATATGATCCCTGAACTCTCTGATTTCGACAGGGTGCACAACTCTCAGGATTACTAATACCGTATTCTCCGGCCGAAAAGTCGCTTGCCCCATAAGTCGCATTGCCCAATTATGTCCAATAACTTGGAAAAATCCATAAACATGTCACACCTCCGTATACGTCGCATCTATTATGCGTCACCGCTGACGCGTCGCGTATGTTACGCATCACCGTTGAAAACCCAAAACCCGGTGTTTTGCCCTACTGCAAATGGCAGCCACAGAAGCGTGCACGGAAGGACTTTAACAAGATTAACACGGTAAAAACAATTATTTGTTTGCTGAAAATTATAGCAAATATGTGTCTTAGCTTAACCTTTCCTTAATAACAGCACGTAATTGTCAAATCAGCTGGTTTTTAAAAGCAGTTTCGCTACGTGCACGCGCAGCGAGCAGATACGCTTCATTTCTCTAAACGTTAGCAAGATAAACGCTTAAAAAACATTTGTTAGCTGACATTATAGCAAAAGTGTTCCTGAGCTTAACCGTTCCTTAATAAATTCAGGTAATGGTCAAATCTGTTGGATTTTAAAAAGTAGTTTTGCCACGTGCACGCGCAGCGAGCGGATACGCTTCATTTCTTTAAAATTTAGCACGATAAACGCTTAAAAAATATATTTGTTAGCTTACATTATAGCAAAAGTGTTCCTGAGCTTTCCTTAATAAATTCACATAATGGTCAAATCTGCTGGATTTAAATTGTTTTGCTTTGACGTCTTCCAAACGGTCGCGAAAATAAATTACAAATAAATCGAATTTTAGCTCAAACAACTCCTATAGCTAATGGCTTGTAAATATCAATCCAGTGATTACTTTCTGTAAGTTTCATCAAAATCTATAGTGTGGTTCTTGAGCTATTTTGTTAACAAACACTAGTTCAGACCTCCAGAGTTCAGGAGGCCGGGCTGCGACAGAGTGAGTCCGAGCATAGGAGGCTTTTTTTCGGACACATGAGCTGGGAACAGTCGGTGGACTCTAGCAGCCGAAAGTGGTACTGCTCCATTTTTTTTTGTCAGAATGAATGGAAACTGTCATATCTTAGCCAAAAATTGGTCTAAAAATATGGGAAAAAATCCATATATATGTCGCTTCGCCCCATAAGTCGCAGGACATGAAAATTACCGGTAGTAAAAAAACTGTGACGTATAGGCCAAAAAATACGGTAATAATGTTATGAACAAACGCTTATGACTGCATTGAACAAATTGTTTGAACAAATTGTTTGAAAAAAGGGGCAGATATATTAAGATTTTTTTCTTATTTCTGCTACCTTTCGCTTTATATTTTGTATTCTTATAGTTTATGGGATTGTTTTGTATTGTATTTTAAAATGAATACATTTTATAAATAAATAAATAAAAATAAACACAAATAAAATCTATAACGGCTTGTACTGTAATCTGAAAATAAGGACATAAACCCTCATTTTTAACACAGCAGCCACTTACGAGCTTCCTAATATCTCATCAGAGCTGCTCCTTCAAGTAAGCATTTCCACTTCTACCCTTAAAGTAAATCTCCGCCCCTAAAAGTTCAGTCATGGACAATTTGATTTAAAACACAAAATATAATTAAACGGCACAACTAAATGGCAAATTAGTTTTACAGTTTAAGTGGGTCATTATTTTTATTTTTTTATTATTTACTAAAAATACAACTATAGAGAAATGCTTGATGGGTAATCACATTGGGTGTTAGGATGCTTGAGAGAAGCAGAGCATGCTGTAGTTACACAAGGAGAGCTGTTGGTCAGGTATCTTCTTGTTGGTAAATGTAGGTAAATGTAGATGTTTAACAACACAATAAAATACACCAGAATGCAGGTAATGGCATCTACTTTATTCATCATTTTCTGGGAAGGACACCCACCCCCTCTCCACACACATACACTTTTTGCATTTGTTTGGTTTACAAATTAAGCACTAGCTAATAGCATTAAAACATTTTTTAATCTAAAATCTTTTTTTTGTTTCCTCTTAGTTAGTAACCATTTCACAATAGAATCAAAGTTTAATGTTAACAGAAGGCTGAAGTGAGACAGATTTGGAGAAACAAACGGCTCTGTTGTTATTTGGGTTTCTAGGGTACAAAATGAAATCAAGCATGTGAAACGAGCCACAACATCATCATTACTCAAAACTTCCACACATGGGCTCCACAGTGATTAAAAAAAAAAGTTCAGTTTAATAAGCACTTATCTCAAAAATTCAGTTTTTATGTGATTGTGAGGCGCAAACAGCTGAAAAACTTCTGCTTTTAAAAATAACCAGAGCTGTAGATAATGTAGATGGGAATAAAAACAAAAATAAAGGTGAACCATTTGATTTTTTTTAAAGCTGGGATGCAGCCAATAGGTTCATGATAATAAAATGTCAACAAAATATTTAAATGCTAAATGGTTTATCTCATAAGTGCTACAAAAAACGAGATGCAATGTCTCTTTAACTGAAAGAGTGTTACATTTACACATAGGCTTCCTGACATTTTTTCTTGTTACTAAACATATTTTTATTTCCCCAAGAAAATAACAAATAAAGCTGGTTAAAAGCGGGTGTCTTCAATAAAACCAATGCATGCATTAAATAATTTAAACATGATCAAATAAAATGTTTCCTGACAAAATAAACTCTTTCCACCTTAAATATAGATGCTGGCTCATCAATAAATAAGTCCGTCATTTTAGGTAAATATCACCATGCGATTTGGATGATACAATTCTTACTCCATGAAAAATATTTTGTTACAGCTGTATCCTGCATTCAGTCTCTCTCATTTAAAAAAATTAATCTAAAAAAAAAAAGCAAGTATAAATGTATAATAATAATAAATAAATAAATAAAAACTATAAATTTTAGTAATTCAGTGTGAAAGCTTGGGGTCCAGATGAGACAGGTCGTGTGTGGTGTGTGCAGTGCAGCCTTGTTCCAGCAGGGGGCGCTGGCTCACAGGTCTGGGAGTCAGGGAGCAGCAGGAACCGTGAAGGGGCGCAGCTCTGTGCTCAGATGAGTGCATCAATTGTGGGGATATTTTCCTCTAAGCCTGCGGTTGACAGCAACACAGTGCACTTATTTAAAGCAATTTCAAACATGTCTTGTCTGACAAGTTTTAAATCCTACTTAACACCCCGTAACAGCCACAAGTTTACTGTCAGAATTAAAGAAGAGGATTCTCAAAGGCAGAGAAATTATCACTTCCATTTTGTTCACTGCTGTTGTTTATAAAGGACACGGTGGGACTGTTTACCTGGGGATGAATACATTATTACCGTTTTACAACACAGCTGTTCATGCATGAAAAAATGTTTTTAAAAAGTTCAACTCATAGATTTTTTACATTATGAGTAGAAAAAAAAGCATTTTTGGAGTTTTAAAATAAAGATCCCAAATAAAATCATATGCCTCTGAATAAAATTACAGTCGTCTTTGTGGGCTCATTACTTTTTAAAACAGACAAATGCATCTACTGATAAACATTAAAATGATTGGCATTTAAAATATATTTATACATTCTTGGTTTCTTTGTGTTGTATCAGTTTCAGGTAGCACCTTTTGGGCTGATAGCTCCCATCAAAGCATTTTATTTACATTAAGACATAGTGGAACAGATCGGGGCTTGCCTCAGGACGGGCTCATGCCGTGTCTGCAAGGATGAGCTTCTCCTGCTCAGATTCCTCATTCTTTATCTGAAGAAGAAGAAGAAGAAGAAGGTAAAAAATCAACAAATGTAACAATCTTCCCCCTGTCCTTGTGATTGCATGTTAGGAACTGCAGTGATAAGCACACTGGTACGTGTTGTTGCTGTGTGAAAGACACCCTTTATCAGCTCATACCTCTGACTTGTGCTTAGTCTAGTCAGCCAGAGAAATATGAAGGAAATCTGATGTGGGTACGCTCCCATCTTAACATCAGCGCAAGTGCGCGCCTTCCAAGCCAATGTTTGTACTTCTACAGCTTTATGTTCTCCAGGCAAAAATGTCAATAGTGTCACAAGCATCCTGCAACGAGAGAGGGTTTCTGACCCAACCATCAGAGCATGGAACATCTAGAAATACATATTTTACTTTAAAAAATGTTATGAATGCTGTTTCATTGTGAGTGTTTGATTATATAAACTACAAGTAATTATTTAGCCCAGCTGAGTGGGTTATGAAAATACAGTTGAGCCAAACAGCAGGCTTTTAATGGGCTTGTCCAGCTGATGTGAAAAGTGTTTTTGAGTAAAAATCATAAATAGTTAAGATCATAACTGTTGTAGGTGAAGAAGCTTTTAAAGCAAACTCATTAGAGAAGCAAAGTTTGTCTGGCAGGAAACAGCTAGGCTAAAATGATGGTTAGCCTAGACTAAACTGGATTGCTGTTTGAAAATGATCTTGAAATTTTCATCAGGATTCATCTGAATCATTTCAGAAACCTTTACACTGCCATTAGTTTTATGATACCTACAGTAAAAGTCAAAAGTCAAAGTCAACTTTATTGTCAAAACTGCAATATGTACAGGACATACACAGGATTGAAATTGCATTTCTCTCAGTCCCTCGGTGCAACAGTAACCATTTAAACACTAAAACACTAAAACGTTTAATAAACATAAGCATAAAATGAAATAATAAAAGTGTAATACTGTCCTGAGTTTTGGCAAAGTAGTATAAAAGTATAAAAAGTATATCTATAAAAATAAAATGAAGGTTCTGACATTGACTTTTGTAATAGAGTGAAAAAGCAGCATATGAAGTTTATGTACACAATATATGTATGAGGTAGTTGATATTGGTATAGAGGTAAAGTGGCATATGCAATAAAGCTAGTAAAAAGAATATATATCAGCAGTAGTGTAGATATAAAAAGTAGTGTAAATGTAAACAGTAGTAATAAATGTAAACAGTAGTAATAAATGTAAACAGTAAATGTAAACAGTAGTATGACTATAGGCAGTAATGTAATACAAACATTAGTGCAAATATGAGAAGTAGTGCAAACTGAATGAGCACATGACCGTGAGTTGAGTGAATAACCCGTTTTGATGACACAGAGTCCAGTGTTAAAATCTTTGTGTTGTGTGGTAATGTGTGAAAGTTTTTTGTGATTAAGGCAGTACAAGTGGGAGGGGAGGCAGAGCAGGCAGAGTGTTTAGCATCCTGACTGCCTGATGAACAGAGCTGTCACTCAGTCTGCTGGTTCGAGCCTGGAGACTCCTCAGTCTCCTCCCTGATGGCAGCAGGCTGAAGCAGCTGTGTAGTGGGTGTGTGGGATCACCTGCCATGCAGAGGGCTTTCCGAGTGAGGCGGTTGCTGTGTAAGTCCTGCAGTGAGGGGAAGGAGGTGCAGACAATCTTCTCAGCTGCGCTCACGATGCGCTGGAGGCCCTTGCGGCCGGATGCAGTAAATGTACCAAACCACACCGTGATTCAGCTGGTCAGGACACTTTCTATGGCACCCCTGTAGAAGGTGCACATCCAACCCATTCTCACTCCCTACTCATCAGCATCCATATATGACGAGTAGGGAGTGAGAACATGTTTGTACATGATGGAAGTTGGAGCTCCAGCTCTTTTCAGCTTGCGGAGAAAGTAGAGGCGCTGGTGAGCCTTCTTGGCCAGTGATGCAGTGTTCCTGCTTCAGGACAGGTCCTTCGTGACGTGCACTCCCAGGAACTTGGTGCTGTCCACTCTCTCCACTGTGGTGCTGTTGATGGTCAGAGGGGCATGTTGGGTATCCCTCTTCCTGAAGTCCACAACAATCTCCTTTGTCTTCTCCACGTTGAGAGTGAGATTGTTGTGTCCGCACCACAAGGCCAGGCGGCTCACCTCGTTCCTGTAGTCCGTCTCATCGTTGTTGCTGATGAGACCCACCACTGTTGTGTCGTCCGCAAACTTGATGAAGTGGTTGGAGCTGTATGATGGTGTGCAGTCGTGTGTTAGCAGGGTGAATAGAAGGGGGCTCAGCACACATCCTTGTGGGGCTCCTGTATTCAATGTGATGGTGCTGGATGTGTTATTCCCGACCCGTACTGCCTGTGGTCTCCCGGTCAGGAAGTCTAGCAGCCAGTTACACATTGAGGTGTTCAGCCCCAGACTGTCCAGTTTAAGGATGAGCTGTTGGGGGATGATGGTGTTGAATGCCGAGCTGAAGTCGATGAACAGCATTCTAACATAAGAGTCTTTTGTGTCCAGATGTGTGAGAGCTATGTGGAGGGCAGAGGAGATGGGGCGGCCGTGGCGTAGTGGTAATGGCAGTCGTCCCCCGATCAGAAGGTTGGCGGTTCGAATCCCGGTTCACCACACCATGTGTCGTTGTGTCCTTGGGCAAGACACTTAACCCTGAGTTGCTCCCGGTAGGACTGGAAAGCACCTTGCATGGTAGTCTGCCGCTACCGGTGTATGAATGTGTGTAGCATTCAATGTGTAGCACTTTGAGATTTTCACTAATGAAAAGTGCGTTATAAATTGAATTCATTATTATTATTATTATTATTATTATTATTATGGCATCGTCGGTTGAGCGATTAGGCCGATATGCAAATTGAAATGGATCCAGGGAGGCAGGGAGGACAGATTTTATGCTTTTCATGACTAGCCATTCGAAACACTTCATCAGGATGGGGGTTAGTGCTATCGGACGATAGTCATTGAGGCAGGAGGGCGTTGCCTTCTTTGGGAGAGGAGTGATGGTGATGGCTTTGAAACAGGTGGGAACTATGGCCTGACTCAGTGAGATGTTAAAGATGTCCGTGAAGACCATTGCGAGTTCCCCTGCACAGTCATTCAGTACACGACCAGGTATGTTGTCAGGTCCAGAAGCTTTCCGGGCGTTGATCTTCAAAAATGATCGCCTTACGCTGTCTGGGGACAGCGCCAGCACCTGGCCATCAGGAGGGGGGGTGGAGTTTTTGTGCAAGTGTGCTGTTACATGCCTCAAACCGAGCAAATAAGTCATTCAGTTCATTCAGCATAGAGGTTGAGCTGTAGGTCTGTGGGGATGGTTTGTAGTTTGTGATGATCTGTATTCCCTGCCACAGACTCCGTGTATCCTTGCTGTCCTTGAAGCGATGAGCTATCTTCCTGGAATACTGCTTCTTGGCCTCCCTGATGCCCTGGGACAGGTTGTTTCTGGCTGCCCTCAGGTCCACCTGATCTCCTGCTGTGAATGCAGCATTCCTGGCTCTCAGGAGTCTGTAAACCAGGGGTCACCAACCTTTTCGAAACTGAGAGCTACTTCGTGGGTACGGAGTCATGCAAAGGGCACCAGTTTGATAAACTCTTTGGACATAACAAAGCGTAAATTGAAAAAAATGGATAATAAACATGTTTTAAGAACATATTTTTAAGATAGACATTTTAAAATATAAATAAATACAAAAAAAGAATAACAACTGAATAAAATGACATTTTAAATGCAGCTTAGTAGTGAGTTGTGCTATTTTTAGAACATGTCCGAGGGCACCTCAAATGGTCCTTGGGGGCACCCGGGTGCCCGCAGGCACCACGTTGGTGACCCCTGCTGTAAACCTCTGCTGTCAGCCATGGCTTCTGATTTGCCCGAACAGTGATGGTCTTGAGGTTGGTTACGTCATCAATGCACTTGGTGATGTATGAACTTACAGTGTCTGAGTATTCTTGAAGACATGTGTTGTTGTTTATGGTAGCAGCTTCTTTGAATATATTCCAATCTGTGGTGTCAAAACAGTCCTGGAGTGCATCTGAAGACCCCTCTGGCCACACTCGTATGCTTGCAGACTGGTTTGGTGACTTTCACCAATGGTCTGTATGCTAGCTTTAGC
This sequence comes from Garcialebias charrua, assembly GCA_038048925.1. Lineage (NCBI taxonomy): Eukaryota > Metazoa > Chordata > Actinopteri > Cyprinodontiformes > Rivulidae > Garcialebias > Garcialebias charrua. The sequence goes on from JBBPBX010068863.1 coordinate 16,065, forward strand.
ATAACACTGATATGATCGGAGGCACCGATGTGGGGGAGGGGGAGGGCCTTGTAAGCTCCTTTCATGGTGGTGTAAACTTGGTCCAGTGTATTTTTTCCTCTTGTTGGAATGTTTATGTGTCTGTATGTTTTGGAAATACACTCTTAAAATTTGCATGGTTAAAATAACCAGCCAAGATGAGAAAAGCATCAGGGTGGGATGTCTGCTGCTCACTGATGTGCAGATATAGTTCATTTAGTGCCTCACCTCTAACTTTGCAGCTGGAGCTTGGAGGAATATATACAGCAACGATTATAACAGCTGTAAATTCCCTCGGTAAATAAAACGGTCTGCATTTAATAGTCATAAACTCCACTAAAGTTGAGCAGTGTTTGTAGACCACAGCAGCATCACGACACCAGGCGTTGTTGATGTAAACACAGATCCCCCCTCGGCGAGTCTTACCTCCCTCGATGAGAGCTTTGTCCGCTCTGTAGCATGTTAGCCGCTCGAGCTGAATAGCATGGTCCGGAACGTTGTTGTTAAGCCACATTTCCGTGAACACAAACACACAACAGTCTCTCACAGTCTTTTGTGTTGTTTGTAGCAGGCATATATAATCCAGTTTGTTGTCCAAGGAGCGTATGTTAGCCAAAACCATGGATGGGATAGCCGGCTTGTTAATACTTTCACAACTGAAATGTTTTGTATTACAACTGATCAACTGTATCCATGAACAATAAATTGATTTTAGTATTGGAAATACATGAAGGACCTTAAAAGCTGCAACTTGAATAAAAGAACAAAATAACATAAAAGTACCCCCAATCAGATTGAAATTAATGGGGAAAAAGTACAACAAAGTACTTTGAACGACAAAACCTTGAAAAGAGGTACACACACAAAAGTAACAGCACTTTAGGTAACAATACAATAACTACAAAATTAAACTGGAATGACTTGAAAACCTGTAAGAACTAACAAAGGATCAAAATATTCTGACTATTTCAAAATCCTCTACAAACAAAGTACTCCACAACTGAAGTACTAAAAGGAATATGAAGTGTCAAATATAATGTTCTGTTCTGTTTACTTCTTCAATGAGAAAAGTCCAGCCTGTCTTGGGCATCAACGAGTGCATTGAAATCTGGCTGAATGTCTGATGTGGCTATGCGCAGGACAGCTGCGAGGTGATCATCAGTAATGGAGGACCTGTATCTGGATTTGTTGAACTTCATCACTGAAAATGTCTGCTCACATACATATGTAGATCTGAAGAGCACAAGGATCTTTTGAGCATGTCGCCTCAAGTGTGGAAAGTTCTCCTGTTTGAGTGAAACGTAAAACTCAGGCAGTGGGACTGACCCAAAGCGCTCTGCCAGAAGTGTGTCAGACTGCAAGTCGATGAGCTCCATTTGAACATCACTGGATGCATCATCAACACTGAAGGTGAAGGGAGAAGACACCATGTGCATTTCACTCAACAGTTTTGAAGTCTTGAAATTGCCTTAAAAACAACATGCAGTGCTTCTAACATGGAGGAGAACCTTTGGAGCTGATCTGCTGATGGGGTGACTTGCTTCAGTGTTGGCATGTGAGTGAGAATATTACCCCTAATTTGTCTTGAAAGAAGCTGCAGCTTCCTAGTGAAGGCCTTGACTACACTGTACATTTCATACACAAAAAGGCCCTTGGTTTGCAGTTTAACATTTAGTTCATTCATCAGAGCAGTCACATACGTGCGTCTGCTCTTTGTGGACTTCACATCTGCCTTCAACACCATGATCCCCCAAACTCTGATAGACAAACTATCTACACTTGGACTAAGCCCCTCTATTTGTAACTGGGTACTAGACTTCTTAACAGACAGACCACAGTCCGTGAAGATCCACAACTTCTCCTCCTCCACCATAACCCTCAGCACTGGCTCTCCTCAGGGATGTGTGCTGAGCCCCCTTCTGTTCACTCTGCTCACATATGATTGTACAGCCACACTTCCAGGCTGTCATATTGTTAAGTTTGCAGATGATACAGCGGTGGTGGGATGCATCACAAACAATGATGAGTCCAGCTACAGACAGGAGGTGGAACACCTGGAGAGCTGGTGCAAAGAGAATAATCTTCACATGAATGTGAAGAAGACAAAGGAGATGATTGTGGACTTCAGAAGGAACAAACACACCCATGCCCCACTGAAAATAGGTGGGTCTGCAGTGGAAGTGGTCTCCAGCTACAAATACTTGGGTGTACACATGAATGATAACCTCAGCTGGAGCAACAACACCACCAGCCTGATCAAGAAAGGTCATCAGAGACTCTACTTCCTCAGACGGCTGAGACGTGCTGGTCTGAGCAGCCCAGTTCTCACCTCGTTCTACAGGTGTGCAGTGGAGAGCGTCCTGTGCTCCAGCATCAACGTGTGGCATGGAGGCTGCACAGTTGAAGAGAGGAAAGCTCTGCAGAGAGTGGTGAAGGCTGCACAGAAGTCTGTTGGAGTCAGTCTCCCCACAATCACAGACATTTACACCTCCAGATGCAGGAAAAGAGCCACCTGCATCATGAAAGACCTCACTCATCCAGCACACTCACTCTTTGCCCCACTCCCCTCAGGACGGAGGTTGAGGAGCATCAAGTGTAGAACCACTAGACTGAGGAACAGCTTCTACCCTGAGGCTGTTAGACTCATGAATAAATAAAAATAAAATAAAAAATAAACACTGCAAAATATCACATCATACTGATGCTGATCTGTTTTCTTGTTGCTGTGTTCATCTGTGTTCATCTGTGACCATCTGCTCATACAAACTCATGTTCGTGCTGCTGTTTATTCCCACTATATTAGGCTTAGTGTATTACTAGTTGATGTTTTTCTTAGTTAATTCTAGATGTTATTACTGTTTTTCTCTTTCATTTGTTGTTGGATGTAACTGGGACCTCGTGTACATAATCTCGTTTTCATCACATGTACCA
>JBBPBX010068864.1:0-19013 GCA_038048925.1 Garcialebias charrua
ACGCACAATAAATCTGGTTCAGATCGAATGATGTATCACTTAGATATAACTATAGAAGTAATGTAGGGGGCGCACTTGAGTCAAATGTTAGCCCACCATATCAATGTGTCCACAAGGGCTCACTGATGATGATAAATAAATATGGTTCAGATCGGATAATGTATCACTGAGATATAACAGTTTGAATAATCTAGGGGGCGCTCTGGAGTCATATGTTAGCCCACCATATCAATGTGTCCACAAGGGCTCACTGATGATGCACAATAAATCTGGTTCAGATCGGATGATGTATCACTGAGATATAACTATAGAAATAATGTAGGGGGCGCACTTGAGTCAAATGTTAGCCCACCATATCAATGTGTCCACAAGAGCTCACTGATGATGCACAATAAATCTGGTTCAGATCGGATGATGTATCACTGAGATATAACTGTAGTAATAATATAGGGGGCGCTATGGAGTAAAAATTTACATACCATTATCAATGTGTGTCGAAGTGTTCACTGATAATGCACAATAAATCTCGTGCAGATCGGATAATGTATCACTAAGATATAACTGTAGTAATAATACAGGGGGCGCTATGGAGTAAAAATTTACATATCATTATGAATGTGTGTAGAAGTGTTCACTGATGAATCATAATAAATCTCGTGCAGATCGGATAATGTATCACTAAGATATAACTGTAGTAATAATATAGGGGGCGCTATGGAGTAAAAAATTACATAACATTATCAATGTGTATAGAAGTGTTCACTGATGAATCACATTAAATCTCGTGCAGATCGGATAATGTATCACTAAGATATAACTGTAGTAATAATATAGGGGGCGCTATGGAGTAAAAATTTACATACCATTATGAATGTGTGTAGAAGTGTTCACTGATGAATCATAATAAATCTCGTGCAGATCGGATAATGTATCACTAAGATATAACTGTAGTAATAATATAGGGGGCGCTATGGAGTAAAAATTTACATACCATTATCAATGTGTATAGAAGTGTTCACTAATGAATCACATTAAATCTCGTGCAGATCGGATAATGTATCACTAAGATATAACTGTAGTAATAATATAGGGGGCGCTATGGAGTAAAAATTTACATACCATTATCAATGTGTGTCGAAGTGTTCACTGATAAAGCACAATAAATCTCGTGCAGATCGGATAATGTATCACTAAGATATAACTGTAGTAATAATACAGGGGGCGCTATGGAGTAAAAATTTACATACCATTATGAATGTGTGTAGAAGCGTTCACTGATGAATCATAATAAATCTCGTGCAGATTGGATAATGTATCACTAAGATATAACTGTAGTAATAATATAGGGGGCGCTATGGAGTAAAAAATTACATAACATTATCAATGTGTGTCGAAGTGTTCACTGATAAAGCATAATAAATCTCGTGCAGATCGGATGATGTATCACTGAGATATAACTATAGAAATAATGTAGGGGGCGCACTTGAGTCAAATGTTAGCCCACCATATCAATGTGTCCACAAGGGCTCACTGATGATGCACAATAAATCTGGTTCAGATCGGATGATGTATCACTGAGATACAACAGTTTGAATAATCTAGGGGGCGCTATGGAGGCTATTTGCTAATTAACATAAACACCTGTTCAAGGGGTGGGTAATGATCGATCATAATGATTTTGGTACTCCTCAGATCAAATCTGTGGAGTTTAGAACCAAACGTATGGTGACGGCGTTACGTCTTACTTCGCCACGTCACCACGCCCACTTGCTCCACCCAAAACGAACAGTGCTGGAAAGCTTGTTACACCACCATGTCTTCGGTGACTGGATACAATGTCACGCTGATTAGGTAACAGGGATCCGTTATGGACCGTTCAACGTAAAACTTTACACTTCCTGTTGTCAGGGGGCGTGGCTTAAGTGATGTCATGATTTGACCATACAGTTTTGCAGGGGACCGGATGTGGGTCAATCACTGAAGGTTTGATGTATTAGACAGTTTTCGTGTAAGAGCTGTAAGCGTTTCGTTTTTCATGGCGAGATGTCCAACTTTGAGGTCTGGCCCCGCCCCTTCAGCATGCATGAAAACGCACAGTTTTGATAACATTTGTTCCCCCGTGCCTTATAAAGAAACTGGCCAAGTTTGAATCAAATCGAGCGAAATCCCTAGGAGGAGTTCGTTGAAATGCAGAGGCTGTAAACGGCCAAAAAGGGGTGAAAATTTGGTCATCGTTCCAAAATGGCCGCCTTACCATTTATCGTACAACATTGGTGCCAGAGGGTTTTCTGTGCATCTTGGTGAGTTGGACAAGTGTACCAAATTTCATGATTCTACGTCAAACTAAGGTCAATGCGGAGGGTATTTTGAATATTTCTAGGGGGCGCTCTTGAGCCGTTTCTGTAGCGATTTGCTAATTAGCATAAACACCTGTTCAAGGGGTGGGCAATGATCGATCATACTGATTTTGGTACTCCTCGGATCAAATCTGTGGATTTTAGAACCAAACGTATGGTGATGGCGTTATGTCTTACTTCGCCACGTCGCCACGCCCACATGCTCCACCAAAAACGAACAGTATTGGAATGCTTGTTACACCAACATGTCTTCGGTCACTGGACACAATGCCACGCTGATTAGGTAACAGGGGTCCGATATGGACCGTTCAACGTAAAACTTTACACTTCCTGTTGTCAGGGGGCGTGGCTTAAGTGATGTCATGATTTGACCATACAGTTTTGCGGGGGACCGGATGTGGGTCAATAACTGAAGGTTTGATGTATTAGACTTTTTTCGTGTAAGAGCTGTAAGCGTTTCGTTTTTCATGGCGAGATGTCCAACTTTGACGTCTGGCCCCGCCCCTTCAGCATTCATGAAAACGCACAATTTTGATATTGTTTGTTCCCCCGTGCCTTATGAAGAAACTGGCCAAGTTTGAACCAAATCGAGCGAAATTCATAGGAGGAGTTCGTTCAAATGCGGAGGCTGTAAACGGCCAAAAAGGGGTGAAAATTTGGTCATCGTTCCAAAATGGCCGCCTTACCATTTATTGTACAACATTGGTGCCAGAGGGTTTTCTGTGCATCTTGGTGAGTTGGACAAGTGTACCAAATTTCATGATTCTACGTCAAACTAAGGTCAATGCGGAGGGTATTTTGAAAATTTCTAGGGGGCGCTCTTGAGCCGTTTCTGTGGCGATTTTTGCCACGCCCCCAAAATACGTAATTTTTCACCAGTCCTGACGAGTCCGCCAAATTTGGTGAGTTTTCGTATATGATAAAGCCTCCAAAAGGCCACTTCTTTGGGGGGAAGAAAAAAAAAAATAAAAATAAGAAACAGTACAATTACAATAGGTCCTTGCAGCGCTTCGCTGCTTCGGGCCTAATAAACACTACAATTACAATAGGTCCTTGCAGCGCTTCGCTGCTTCGGGCCTAATAATTAAAGCCGCAAGCGGCGTTGAGGCCCGAAGCAGCTTAGCGCCGCTCGGACCTTATTGAGGCGACCAATGTGTGTAGAAGTGTTCACTGATGAATCACAATAAATCTCGTGCAGATCGGATAATGTATCACTAAGATATAACTGTAGTAATAATATAGGGGGCGCTATGGAGTAAAAATTTACATACCATTATCAATGTGTGTCGAAGTGTTCACTGATAAAGCACAATAAATCTCGTGCAGATTGGATAATGTATCACTGAGATATAACTGTAGTAATAATATAGGGGGCGCTATGGAGTAAAAATTTACATACCATTATCAATGTGTATAGAAGTGTTCACTGATGAATCACATTAAATCTCGTGCAGATCGGATAATGTATCACTAAGATATAACTGTAGTAATAATATAGGGGGCGCTATGGAGTAAAAATTTACATACCATTATCAATGTGTGTCGAAGTGTTCACTGATAAAGCACAATAAATCTCGTGCAGATCGGATAATGTATCACTAAGATATAACTGTAGTAATAATACAGGGGGCGCTATGGAGTAAAAATTTACATATCATTATGAATGTGTGTAGAAGTGTTCACTGATGAATCATAATAAATCTCGTGCAGATCGGATAATGTATCACTAAGATATAACTGTAGTAATAATATAGGGGGCGCTATGGAGTAAAAAATTACATAACATTATCAATGTGTATAGAAGTGTTCACTGATGAATCACATTAAATCTCGTGCAGATCGGATAATGTATCACTAAGATATAACTGTAGTAATAATATAGGGGGCGCTATGGAGTAAAAATTTACATACCATTATGAATGTGTGTAGAAGTGTTCACTGATGAATCATAATAAATCTCGTGCAGATCGGATAATGTATCACTAAGATATAACTGTAGTAATAATATAGGGGGCGCTATGGAGTAAAAATTTACATACCATTATCAATGTGTATAGAAGTGTTCACTAATGAATCACATTAAATCTCGTGCAGATCGGATAATGTATCACTAAGATATAACTGTAGTAATAATATAGGGGGCGCTATGGAGTAAAAATTTACATACCATTATCAATGTGTGTCGAAGTGTTCACTGATAAAGCACAATAAATCTCGTGCAGATCGGATAATGTATCACTAAGATATAACTGTAGTAATAATACAGGGGGCGCTATGGAGTAAAAATTTACATACCATTATGAATGTGTGTAGAAGTGTTCACTGATGAATCATAATAAATCTCGTGCAGATCGGATAATGTATCACTAAGATATAACTGTAGTAATAATATAGGGGGCGCTATGGAGTAAAAAATTACATAACATTATCAATGTGTGTCGAAGTGTTCACTGATAAAGCATAATAAATCTGGTTCAGATCGGATGATGTATCACTGAGATACAACAGTTTGAATAATCTAGGGGGCGCTATGGAGGCTATTTGCTAATTAGCATAAACACCTGTTCAAGGGGTGGGTAATGATCGATCATAATGATTTTGGTACTCCTCAGATCAAATCTGTGGAGTTTAGAACCAAACGTATGGTGACGGCGTTACGTCTTACTTCGCCACGTCACCACGCCCACTTGCTCCACCCAAAACGAACAGTGCTGGAAAGCTTGTTACACCACCATGTCTTCGGTGACTGGATACAATGTCACGCTGATTAGGTAACAGGGATCCGTTATGGACCGTTCAACGTAAAACTTTACACTTCCTGTTGTCAGGGGGCGTGGCTTAAGTGATGTCATGATTTGACCATACAGTTTTGCAGGGGACCGGATGTGGGTCAATCACTGAAGGTTTGATGTATTAGACAGTTTTCGTGTAAGAGCTGTAAGCGTTTCGTTTTTCATGGCGAGATGTCCAACTTTGAGGTCTGGCCCCGCCCCTTCAGCATGCATGAAAACGCACAGTTTTGATAACATTTGTTCCCCCGTGCCTTATAAAGAAACTGGCCAAGTTTGAATCAAATCGAGCGAAATCCCTAGGAGGAGTTCGTTGAAATGCAGAGGCTGTAAACGGCCAAAAAGGGGTGAAAATTTGGTCATCGTTCCAAAATGGCCGCCTTACCATTTATCGTACAACATTGGTGCCAGAGAGTTTTCTGTGCATCTTGGTGAGTTGGACAAGTGTACCAAATTTCATGATTCTACGTCAAACTAAGGTCAATGCGGAGGGTATTTTGAATATTTCTAGGGGGCGCTCTTGAGCCGTTTCTGTAGCGATTTGCTAATTAGCATAAACACCTGTTCAAGGGGTGGGCAATGATCGATCATACTGATTTTGGTACTCCTCGGATCAAATCTGTGGATTTTAGATCCAAACGTATGGTGATGGCGTTACGTCTTACTTCGCCATGTCGCCACGCCCACTTGCTCCACCCAAAACGAACAGTGCTGGAAAGCTTGTTACACCAACATGTCTTTAGTCACTGGACACAATGTCACGCTGATTAGGTAACACGGGTCCGATATGGACCTTTCAAAGTAAAACTTTACACTTCCTGTTGTCAGGGGGCGTGGCTTAAGTGATGTCATGATTTGACCATACAGTTTTGCAGGGGACCGGATGTGGGTCAATCACTGAAGGTTTGATGTATTAGACAGTTTTCCTGTAAGAGCTAGGGGGCGTGGCTTAAGTGATGTCATGATTTGACCATACAGTTTTGCAGGGGACCGGATGTGGGTCAATAACTGAAGGTTTGATGTATTAGACTCTTTTCGTGTAAGAGCTGTAAGCGTTTCGTTTTTCATGGCGAGATGTCCAACTTTGACGTCTGGCCCCGCCCCTTCAGCATTCATGAAAACGCACAATTTTGATGTCGTTTGTTCCCCCATGCCTTATGAAGAAACTGGCCAAGTTTGAACCAAATCGAGCGAAATTCATAGGAGGAGTTCGTTCAAATGCAGAGGCTGTAAACGGCCAAAAAGGGGTGAAAATGTGGTCATCGTTCCAAAATGGCCGCCTTACCATTTATTGTACAACATTGGTGCCAGAGGGTTTTCTGTGCATCTTGGTGAGTTGGACAAGTGTACCAAATTTCATGATTCTACGTCAAACTAAGGTCAATGCGGAGGGTATTTTGAAAATTTCTAGGGGGCGCTCTTGAGCCGTTTCTGTGGCGATTTTTGCCACGCCCCCAAAATACGTAATTTTTCACCAGTCCTGACGAGTCCGCAAAATTTGGTGAGTTTTCGTATATGATAAAGCCCCCAAAAGGCCACTTAAAGAGGGACTAGAATAAAAAAAATAATAATTAAAGCTGCAAGCAGCATTGAGGCCCTCGCAGCTTAGCGCCGCTCTGGCCTTATTGAGGCGACCGCGCAAAATCCAGCTCGTCCGCTCGTTCACCATTTCGAAGTCTCTCATGTCTATCCCACACCAGGTGTGCAAACGCACAATAAATCTGGTTCAGATCGGATGATGTCTCACTGAGATATAACAGTTTGAATAATCTAGGGGGCGCTCTTGAGTCATATGTTAAACCACAATATCAATGTGTCGACAAGGTCTCACTGATGAAGCACAATAAATCTCGTGCAGATCGGATAATGTATCACTGAGATATAACTGTAATAATAATATAGGGGGCGCTATGGAGTAAAAATATACATACCATTATCAATGTGTGTAGAAGTGTTCACTGATGAATCACAATAAATCTCGTGCAGATTGGATAATGTATCACTAAGATATAACTGTAGTAATAATATAGGGGGCGCTATGGAGTAAAAATTTACATACCATTATCAATGTGTGTCGAAGTGTTCACTGATGAATCACAATAAATCTCGTGCAGATCGGATAATGTATCACTAAGATATAACTGTAGTAATAATATAGGGGGCGCTATGGAGTAAAAATTTACATACCATTATCAATGTGTGTCGAAGTGTTCACTGATAAAGCACAATAAATGTCGTGCAGATCGAATAATGTATCACTGAGATATAACTGTAGTAATAATATAGGGGGCGCTATGGAGTAAACATTTACATACCATTATCAATGTGTATAGAAGTGTTCCCTGATGAATCACAATAAATCTCGTGCAGATCGGATAATGTATCACTAAGATATAACTGTAGTAATAATATAGGGGGCGCTATGGAGTAAAAATTTACATACCATTATCAATGTGTGTCGAAGTGTTCACTGATAAAGCACAATAAATCTCGTGTAGATCGGATAATGTATCACTAAGATATAACTATAGTAATAATACAGGGGGAGCTATGGAGTAAAAATTTACATACCATTATCAATGTGTGTAGAAGTGTTCACTGATGAATCATAATAAATCTCGTGCAGATCGGATAATATATCACTAAGATATAACTGTAGTAATAATATAGGGGGCGCTATGGAGTAAAAATGTACATAACATTATCAATGTGTGTCGAAGTGTTCACTGATAAATCATAATAAAACTCGTGCAGATCGGATAATGTATCACTAAGATATAACTATAGTAATAATATAGGGGGCGCTATGGAGTAAAAATTTACATAACATTATCAATGTGTATAGAAGTGTTCACTGATGAATCACAATAAATCTGGTTCAGATCGGATGATGTATCACTGAGATATCACCATATAAATGATGTAGGGGGCGCACTTGAGTCAAATGTTAAACCACAATATCAATGTGTCCACAAGGGCTCACTGATGATGAACAATAAATCTCGTGCAGATCGGATAATGTATCACTAAGATATAACTGTAGTAATAATATAGGGGGCGCTATGGAGTAAAACTTTACATACCATTATCAATGTGTGTCAAAGTGTTCACTGATAAAGCACAATAAATCTGGTTCAGATCGGATGATGTATCACTGAGATATAACTATAGACATAATGTAGGGGGCACACTTGAGTCAAATGTTAGCCCACCATATCAATGTGTCCACAAGGGCTCACTGATGATGCACAATAAATCTGGTTCAGATCGGATGATGTATCACTGAGATATAACTATAGAAATAATGTAGGGGGCGCACTTGAGTCAAATGTTAGCCCACCATATCAATGTGTCCACAAGGGCTCACTGATGATGCACAATAAATCTGGTTCAGATCGGATGATGTATCACTGAGATACAACAGTTTGAATAATCTAGGGGGCGCTATGGAGGCTATTTGCTAATTAGCATAAACACCTGTTCAAGGGGTGGGTAATGATCGATCATAATGATTTTGGTACTCCTCAGATCAAATCTGTGGAGTTTAGAACCAAACGTATGGTGACGGCGTTACGTCTTACTTCGCCACGTCACCACGCCCACTTGCTCCACCCAAAACGAACAGTGCTGGAAAGCTTGTTACACCAACATGTCTTCGGTGACTGGATACAATGTCACGTTGATTAGGTAACAGGGGTCCGATATGGACCGTTCAATGTAAAACTTTACACTTCCTGTTGTCAGGGGGCGTGGCTTAAGTGATGTCATGATTTGACCATACAGTTTTGCAGGGGACCGGATGTGGGTCAATCACTGAAGATTTGATGTATTAGAAAGTTTTCGTGTAAGAGCTGTAAGCGTTTCGTTTTTCATGGCGAGATGTCCAACTTTGAGGTCTGGCCCCGCCCCTTCAGCATGCATGAAAACGCACAGTTTTGATAACATTTGTTCCCCCGTGCCTTATAAAGAAACTGGCCAAGTTTGAATCAAATTGAGCGAAATACCTAGGAGGAGTTCGTTGAAATGCAGAGGCTGTAAACGGCCAAAAAGGGGTGAAAATTTGGTCATCGTTCCAAAATGGCCGCCTTACCATTTATCGTACAACATTGGTGCCAGAGGGTTTTCTGTGCATCTTGGTGAGTTGGACAAGTGTACCAAATTTCATGATTCTACGTCAAACTAAGGTCAATGCGGAGGGTATTTTGAATATTTCTAGGGGGCGCTCTTGAGCCGTTTCTGTAGCGATTTGCTAATTAGCATAAACACCTGTTCAAGGGGTGGGCAATGATCGATCATACTGATTTTGGTACTCCTCGGATCAAATCTGTGGATTTTAGAACCAAACGTATGGTGATGGCGTTATGTCTTACTTCGCCACGTCGCCACGCCCACATGCTCCACCAAAAACGAACAGTATTGGAATGCTTGTTACACCAACATGTCTTCGGTCACTGGACACAATGCCACGCTGATTAGGTAACAGGGGTCCGATATGGACCGTTCAACGTAAAACTTTACACTTCCTGTTGTCAGGGGGCGTGGCTTAAGTGATGTCATGATTTGACCATACAGTTTTGCGGGGGACCGGATGTGGGTCAATAACTGAAGATTTGATGTATTAGACTTTTTTCGTGTAAGAGCTGTAAGCGTTTCGTTTTTCATGGCGAGATGTCCAACTTTGACGTCTGGCCCCGCCCCTTCAGCATTCATGAAAACGCACAATTTTGATATCGTTTGTTCCCCCGTACCTTATGAAGAAACTGGCCAAGTTTGAACCAAATCGAGCGAAATCCCTAGGAGGAGTTCGTTCAAATGCGGAGGCTGTAAACGGCCAAAAAGGGGTGAAAATTTGGTCATCGTTCCAAAATGGCCGCCTTACCATTTATCGTACAACGTTGGTGCCAGAGGGTTTTCTGTGCATCTTGGTGAGTTGGACAAGTGTACCAAATTTCACGATTCTACGTCAAACTAAGTCAATGCGGAGGGTATTTTGAAATTTTCTAGGGGGCGCTCTTGAGCCGTTTCTGTGGCGATTTTTGCCACGCCCCAAAAATACATAATTTTTCACCAGTCCTGATGAGTCCGCCAAATTTGGTGAGTTTTCATATATGATAAAGCCCCCAAAAGGCCACTTGAAGAGGCAGTAGAATAAAAATAATAATAATAATAATAATAAAAAAAAAAAAATAATAAACACTACAATTACAATAGGCCTTCGCAGCGCTTAGCTGCTCGGGCCTAATTAAAGCTGCAAGCAGCATTGAGGCCCTCGCAGCTTAGCGCCGCTCGGACCTTATTGAGGCGACCGCGCGAGCTCCAGCTCGTCCGCTCGGTCGCCATTTCGAAGTCTCTCGTGTCTACTCCGCACCAGGGGTGCACACGCACAATAAATCTGGTTCAGATCGGATGATGTCTCACTGAGATATAACAGTTTGAATAATCTAGGGGGCGCTCTGGAGTCACATGTTAAACCACAATATCAATGTGTCCACAAGGTCTCACTGATGATACACAATAAATCTGGTTCAGATCGGATGATGTCTCACTGAGATATAACAGTTTGAATAATCTAGGGGGCGCTATGGAGTTATATGTTAAACCACATTATCAATGTGTCCACAAGGGCTCACTGATTATTCACAATAAATTTGGTTCAGATCGGATGATGTATCACTGAGATATAACTATAGAAATAATGTAGGGGGCGCACTTGAGTCAAATGTTAGCCCACCATATCAATGTGTCCACAAGGGCTCACTGATGATGCACAATAAATCTGGTTCAGATCGGATGATGTATCACTGAGATATAACAGTTTGAATAATCTAGGGGGCGCTCTGGAGTCATATGTTAAACAACAATATCAATGTGTCCACAAGGTCTCACTGATTATGCACAATAAATCTGGTTCAGATCGGATGATGTATCACTGAGATGGGACTATAGAAATAATGTAGGGGACGCATGAAGCGCAAGTTTGAGGCCTGGCCACGCCCCTTTAGCATAAACGAAAACGCAAACTTTTGATAACTTTTACTGTCCAATGTGTTAAGGGCATGTTAACCAAGTTTAAAGGCAATCCTTCAAAATCACTAAGAGGAGTTTGTTTAAATACGCAATTCAAAAACATCGGAAAATGACCTTTGACCCAAAATGGCCGACTTTGTTTTTGTTTTGGACCAGGGTTCCAAGAGACTTTTTTGTAGGTCCTGACAATTTACACATGTATACCACGTTTCATAATTCTGGGATAAAGCATGGCTGGGGGCTGATTTTTAAACTAAATTCTAGGGGGCGCTCTGGAAGAATCAGGCCACGCCCACTACATATTGGACTGCAGTCCTGTCGAGGGATGGATAAATATAGATCTTAGTGAATTTGGTGTAGCTGGGAGCTTATATTAGGAAGTTATTTTAGCTTGATGTTTCATGGAGAATGGCCAGATTTGAGGCTTGGCCACGCCCACATGCTTTGACATAGAAAAATTCTTTTGATAACTTTTGACCTTCAATGCCTCAAGATAGTGCTGACCGAGTTTGACGCCTGGATCTCGAAAGCTCTAGGACGAGTTCGCTCAGATATGACGTAAATGAAATAGACCAAATTGTGACTTTGACCTAAGGCCACGCCCACATGCTTTGACTTAGAAAAATTCTTTTGATAACTTTTGACCTTCAATGCCTCAAGATAGTGCTGACCGAGTTTGACGCCTGGATCTCGAAAGCTCTAGGACGAGTTCGCTCAGATATGACGTAATTGATGTTTCATGGAAAATGGCCAGATTTGAGGCTTGGCCACGCCCACATGCTTTGACATAGAAAAATTCTTTTGATAACTTTTGACCTTCAATGCCTCAAGATAGTGCTGACTGAGTTTGACCCCTGGATCTCGAAAGCTCTAGGACGAGTTCGCTCAGATATGACGTAAATGAAATAGACCAAATTTGACTTTGACCTAAGGCCACGCCCACATGCTTTGACTTAGAAAAATTCTTTTGATAACTTTTGACCTTCAATGCCTCAAGATAGTGCTGACCGAGTTTGACGCCTGGATCTCGAAAGCTCTAGGACGAGTTCGCTCAGATATGACGTAAATGAAATAGACCAAATTGTGACTTTGACCTAAAATGGCCGACTTCCTGTTGGCTTTGGACCATTGCTCCAAGAGACTTTTTTGTAGCTCCTGATGAGATACATATGTGTACCAAGTTTCATTATTCTAGGATAAAGCATGGTGTCAATAGACCTTTAAATGTCAAAGTTATAGCGTTTCGTTTGTTTCGGCGAGTACGCCAAGTTCACCGCTCCACCACGCCCCCTGAACATATACGAAAAGTCAATTTTTTTGATAACTTTTAAAGGCCCATGCCTTAACTGCATTCTGACCAAGTTTGAAGCCGATAGGTCGAACGCCTGAGAAGGAGTTCGTCAAAGTTCGACATGAGTAAAACTGAAAAATGACCAAAATTTGACCTTTGACCCAAAATGGCCGCCTACCTGTGCATTTTAGAGGGTACCTCCAATGTACTTTTTTTCTTGAATTGGGGAGATCTACATATGTACCGAGTTTCAGATCTCTACGACTTACGGTTTTCCCCAACTCACGTTAGGGGGCGCTGTTGAGCAGTTAGGCCACGCCCACTTGCGATTACACCAGATTCATAAAATTTTCGTTGGGGGACAATTTTGGGTGAAGTTTGGTGAGTTTTTGAATATGTTAAAGGCCCCAAACGGCCGCGCGAAGTGACGGAAAAATAATAATAATAATAATTAAAGCTGCAAGCAGCATTGAGGCCCTCGCAGCTTAGCGCCGCTCTGGCCTTATTGAGGCGACCGCGCAAAATCCAGCTCGTCCGCTCGTTCACCATTTCGAAGTCTCTCATGTCTATCCCACACCAGGTGTGCAAACGCACAATAAATCTGGTTCAGATCGGATGATGTCTCACTGAGATATAACAGTTTGAATAATCTAGGGGGCGCTCTTGAGTCATATGTTAAACCACAATATCAATGTGTCGACAAGGTCTCACTGATGAAGCACAATAAATCTCGTGCAGATCGGATAATGTATCACTGAGATATAACTGTAATAATAATATAGGGGGCGCTATGGAGTAAAAATATACATACCATTATCAATGTGTGTAGAAGTGTTCACTGATGAATCACAATAAATCTCGTGCAGATTGGATAATGTATCACTAAGATATAACTGTAGTAATAATATAGGGGGCGCTATGGAGTAAAAATTTACATACCATTATCAATGTGTGTCGAAGTGTTCACTGATGAATCACAATAAATCTCGTGCAGATCGGATAATGTATCACTAAGATATAACTGTAGTAATAATATAGGGGGCGCTATGGAGTAAAAATTTACATACCATTATCAATGTGTGTCGAAGTGTTCACTGATAAAGCACAATAAATCTCGTGCAGATCGGATAATGTATCACTGAGATATAACTGTAGTAATAATATAGGGGGCGCTATGGAGTAAACATTTACATACCATTATCAATGTGTATAGAAGTGTTCCCTGATGAATCACAATAAATCTCGTGCAGATCGGATAATGTATCACTAAGATATAACTGTAGTAATAATATAGGGGGCGCTATGGAGTAAAAATTTACATACCATTATCAATGTGTGTCGAAGTGTTCACTGATAAAGCACAATAAATCTCGTGTAGATCGGATAATGTATCACTAAGATATAACTATAGTAATAATACAGGGGGAGCTATGGAGTAAAAATTTACATACCATTATCAATGTGTGTAGAAGTGTTCACTGATGAATCATAATAAATCTCGTGCAGATCGGATAATATATCACTAAGATATAACTGTAGTAATAATATAGGGGGCGCTATGGAGTAAAAATGTACATAACATTATCAATGTGTGTCGAAGTGTTCACTGATAAATCATAATAAAACTCGTGCAGATCGGATAATGTATCACTAAGATATAACTATAGTAATAATATAGGGGGCGCTATGGAGTAAAAATTTACATAACATTATCAATGTGTATAGAAGTGTTCACTGATGAATCACAATAAATCTGGTTCAGATCGGATGATGTATCACTGAGATATCACCATATAAATGATGTAGGGGGCGCACTTGAGTCAAATGTTAAACCACAATATCAATGTGTCCACAAGGGCTCACTGATGATGAACAATAAATCTCGTGCAGATCGGATAATGTATCACTAAGATATAACTGTAGTAATAATATAGGGGGCGCTATGGAGTAAAACTTTACATACCATTATCAATGTGTGTCAAAGTGTTCACTGATAAAGCACAATAAATCTGGTTCAGATCGGATGATGTATCACTGAGATATAACTATAGACATAATGTAGGGGGCACACTTGAGTCAAATGTTAGCCCACCATATCAATGTGTCCACAAGGGCTCACTGATGATGCACAATAAATCTGGTTCAGATCGGATGATGTATCACTGAGATATAACTATAGAAGTAATGTAGGGGGCGCACTTGAGTCAAATGTTAGCCCACCATATCAATGTGTCCACAAGGGCTCACTGATGATGCACAATAAATCTGGTTCAGATCGGATGATGTATCACTGAGATACAACAGTTTGAATAATCTAGGGGGCGCTATGGAGGCTATTTGCTAATTAGCATAAACACCTGTTCAAGGGGTGGGTAATGATCGATCATAATGATTTTGGTACTCCTCAGATCAAATCTGTGGAGTTTAGAACCAAACGTATGGTGACGGCGTTACGTCTTACTTCGCCACGTCACCACGCCCACTTGCTCCACCCAAAACGAACAGTGCTGGAAAGCTTGTTACACCAACATGTCTTCGGTGACTGGATACAATGTCACGCTGATTAGGTAACAGGGGTCCGATATGGACCGTTCAATGTAAAACTTTACACTTCCTGTTGTCAGGGGGCGTGGCTTAAGTGATGTCATGATTTGACCATACAGTTTTGCAGGGGACCGGATGTGGGTCAATCACTGAAGGTTTGATGTATTAGACAGTTTTCGTGTAAGAGCTGTAAGCGTTTCGTTTTTCATGGCGAGATGTCCAACTTTGAGGTCTGGCCCCGCCCCTTCAGCATGCATGAAAACGCACAGTTTTGATAACATTTGTTCCCCCGTGCCTTATAAAGAAACTGGCCAAGTTTGAATCAAATCGAGCGAAATCCCTAGGAGGAGTTCGTTGAAATGCAGAGGCTGTAAACGGCCAAAAAGGGGTGAAAATTTGGTCATCGTTCCAAAATGGCCGCCTTACCATTTATCGTACAACATTGGTGCCAGAGGGTTTTCTGTGCATCTTGGTGAGTTGGACAAGTGTACCAAATTTCATGATTCTACGTCAAACTAAGGTCAATGCGGAGGGTATTTTGAATATTTCTAGGGGGCGCTCTTGAGCCGTTTCTGTAGCGATTTGCTAATTAGCATAAACACCTGTTCAAGGGGTGGGTAATGATCGATCATACTGATTTTGGTACTCCTCGGATCAAATCTGTGGATTTTAGAACCAAACGTATGGTGATGGCGTTATGTCTTACTTCGCCACGTCGCCACGCCCACATGCTCCACCAAAAACGAACAGTATTGGAATGCTTGTTACACCAACATGTCTTCGGTCACTGGACACAATGCCACGCTGATTAGGTAACAGGGGTCCGATATGGACCGTTCAACGTAAAACTTTACACTTCCTGTTGTCAGGGGGCGTGGCTTAAGTGATGTCATGATTTGACCATACAGTTTTGCGGGGGACCGGATGTGGGTCAATAACTGAAGGTTTGATGTATTAGACTTTTTTCGTGTAAGAGCTGTAAGCGTTTCGTTTTTCATGGCGAGATGTCCAACTTTGACGTCTGGCCCCGCCCCTTCAGCATTCATGAAAACGCACAATTTTGATATCGTTTGTTCCCCCGTACCTTATGAAGAAACTGGCCAAGTTTGAACCAAATCGAGCGAAATCCCTAGGAGGAGTTCGTTCAAATGCGGAGGCTGTAAACGGCCAAAAAGGGGTGAAAATTTGGTCATCGTTCCAAAATGGCCGCCTTACCATTTATCGTACAACGTTGGTGCCAGAGGGTTTTCTGTGCATCTTGGTGAGTTGGACAAGTGTACCAAATTTCACGATTCTACGTCAAACTAAGTCAATGCGGAGGGTATTTTGAAATTTTCTAGGGGGCGCTCTTGAGCCGTTTCTGTGGCGATTTTTGCCACGCCCCAAAAATACATAATTTTTCACCAGTCCTGATGAGTCCGCCAAATTTGGTGAGTTTTCATATATGATAAAGCCCCCAAAAGGCCACTTGAAGAGGCAGTAGAATAAAAATAATAATAATAATAATAATAAAAAAAAAAAAAAAATAATAAACACTACAATTACAATAGGCCTTCGCAGCGCTTAGCTGCTCGGGCCTAATTAAAGCCGCAAGCGGCGTTGAGGCCCGAAGCAGCTTAGCGCCGCTCGGACCTTATTGAGGCGACCGCGCGAGCTCCAGCTCGTCCGCTCGGTCGCCATTTCGAAGTCTCTCGTGTCTACTCCGCACCAGGGGTGCACACGCACAATAAATCTGGTTCAGATCGGATGATGTCTCACTGAGATATAACAGTTTGAATAATCTAGGGGGCGCTCTGGAGTCACATGTTAAACCACAATATCAATGTGTCCACAAGGTCTCACTGATGATACACAATAAATCTGGTTCAGATCGGATGATGTCTCACTGTGATATAACAGTTTGAATAATCTAGGGGGCGCTATGGAGTTATATGTTAAACCACATTATCAATGTGTCCACAAGGGCTCACTGATTATTCACAATAAATTTGGTTCAGATCGGATGATGTATCACTGAGATATAACTATAGAAATAATGTAGGGGGCGCACTTGAGTCAAATGTTAGCCCACCATATCAATGTGTCCACAAGGGCTCACTGATGATGCACAATAAATCTGGTTCAGATCGGATGATGTATCACTGAGATATAACAGTTTGAATAATCTAGGGGGCGCTCTGGAGTCATATGTTAAACAACAATATCAATGTGTCCACAAGGTCTCACTGATTATGCACAATAAATCTGGTTCAGATCGGATGATGTATCACTGAGATGGGACTATAGAAATAATGTAGGGGACGCATGAAGCGCAAGTTTGAGGCCTGGCCACGCCCCTTTAGCATAAACGAAAACGCAAACTTTTGATAACTTTTACTGTCCAATGTGTTAAGGGCATGTTAACCAAGTTTAAAGGCAATCCTTCAAAATCACTAAGAGGAGTTTGTTTAAATACGCAATTCAAAAACATCGGAAAATGACCTTTGACCCAAAATGGCCGACTTTGTTTTTGTTTTGGACCAGGGTTCCAAGAGACTTTTTTGTAGGTCCTGACAATTTACACATGTATACCACGTTTCATAATTCTGGGATAAAGCATGGCTGGGGGCTGATTTTTAAACTAAATTCTAGGGGGCGCTCTGGAAGAATCAGGCCACGCCCACTACATATTGGACTGCAGTCCTGTCGAGGGATGGATAAATATAGATCTTAGTGAATTTGGTGTAGCTGGGAGCTTATATTAGGAAGTTATTTTAGCTTGATGTTTCATGGAGAATGGCCAGATTTGAGGCTTGGCCACGCCCACATGCTTTGACATAGAAAAATTCTTTTGATAACTTTTGACCTTCAATGCCTCAAGATAGTGCTGACCGAGTTTGACGCCTGGATCTCGAAAGCTCTAGGACGAGTTCGCTCAGATATGACGTAATTGATGTTTCATGGAAAATGGCCAGATTTGAGGCTTGGCCACGCCCACATGCTTTGACATAGAAAAATTCTTTTGATAACTTTTGACCTTCAATGCCTCAAGATAGTGCTGACTGAGTTTGACCCCTGGATCTCGAAAGCTCTAGGACGAGTTCGCTCAGATATGACGTAAATGAAATAGACCAAATTTGACTTTGACCTAAGGCCACGCCCACATGCTTTGACTTAGAAAAATTCTTTTGATAACTTTTGACCTTCAATGCCTCAAGATAGTGCTGACCGAGTTTGACGCCTGGATCTCGAAAGCTCTAGGACGAGTTCGCTCAGATATGACGTAAATGAAATAGACCAAATTGTGACTTTGACCTAAAATGGCCGACTTCCTGTTGGCTTTGGACCATTGCTCCAAGAGACTTTTTTGTAGCTCCTGATGAGATACATATGTGTACCAAGTTTCATTATTCTAGGATAAAGCATGGTGTCAATAGACCTTTAAATGTCAAAGTTATAGCGTTTCGTTTGTTTCGGCGAGTACGCCAAGTTCACCGCTCCACTACGCCCCCTGAACATATACGAAAAGTCAATTTTTTTGATAACTTTTAAAGGCCCATGCCTTAACTGCATTCTGACCAAGTTTGAAGCCGATAGGTCGAACGCCTGAGAAGGAGTTCGTCAAAGTTCGACATGAGTAAAACTGAAAAATGACCAAAATTTGACCTTTGACCCAAAATGGCCGCCTACCTGTGCATTTTAGAGGGTACCCCCAATGTACTTTTTTTCTTGAATTGGGGAGATCTACATATGTTCCGAGTTTCAGATCTCTACGACTTACGGTTTTCCCCAACTCACGTTAGGGGGCGCTGTTGAGCAGTTAGGCCACGCCCACTTGCGATTACACCAGATTCATAAAATTTTCGTTGGGGGACAATTTTGGGTGAAGTTTGGTGAGTTTTTGAATATGTTAAAGGCTCCAAACGGCCGCGCGAAGTGACGGAAGAAGAATAATAATAATAATTAAAGCTGCAAGCAGCATTGAGGCCCGAAGCAGCTTAGCGCCGCTCGGACCTTATTGAGGCG
>JBBPBX010068865.1:0-19013 GCA_038048925.1 Garcialebias charrua
ACAGATCAGCAGCAACATGAAACAGATCAGCAGCAACATGAAACAGATCAGCAGCAACATGAAACAGATCAGCAGCAACATGAAACAGATCAGCAGCAACATGAAACAGATCAGCAGCAACATGAAACAGATCAGCAGCAACATGAAACAGATCAGCAGCAACATGAAACAGATCAGCAGCAACATGAAACAGATCAGCAGCAACATGAAACAGATCAGCAGCAACATGAAACAGATCAGCAGCAACATGAAACAGATCAGCAGCAACATGAAACAGATCAGCAGCAACATGAAACAGATCAGCAGCAACATGAAACAGATCAGCAGCAACATGAAACAGATCAGCAGCAACATGAAACAGATCAGCAGCAACATGAAACAGATCAGCAGCAACATGAAACAGATCAGCAGCAACATGAAACAGATCAGCAGCAACATGAAACAGATCAGCAGCAACATGAAACAGATCAGCAGCAACATGAAACAGATCAGCAGCAACATGAAACAGATCAGCAGCAACATGAAACAGATCAGCAGCAACATGAAACAGATCAGCAGCAACATGAAACAGATCAGCAGCAACATGAAACAGATCAGCAGCAACATGAAACAGATCAGCAGCAACATGAAACAGATCAGCAGCAACATGAAACAGATCAGCAGCAACATGAAACAGATCAGCAGCAACATGAAACAGATCAGCAGCAACATGAAACAGATCAGCAGCAACATGAAACAGATCAGCAGCAACATGAAACAGATCAGCAGCAACATGAAACAGATCAGCAGCAACATGAAACAGATCAGCAGCAACATGAAACAGATCAGCAGCAACATGAAACAGATCAGCAGCAACATGAAACAGATCAGCAGCAACATGAAACAGATCAGCAGCAACATGAAACAGATCAGCAGCAACATGAAACAGATCAGCAGCAACATGAAACAGATCAGCAGCAACATGAAACAGATCAGCAGCAACATGAAACAGATCAGCAGCAACATGAAACAGATCAGCAGCAACATGAAACAGATCAGCAGCAACATGAAACAGATCAGCAGCAACATGAAACAGATCAGCAGCAACATGAAACAGATCAGCAGCAACATGAAACAGATCAGCAGCAACATGAAACAGATCAGCAGCAACATGAAACAGATCAGCAGCAACATGAAACAGATCAGCAGCAACATGAAACAGATCAGCAGCAACATGAAACAGATCAGCAGCAACATGAAACAGATCAGCAGCAACATGAAACAGATCAGCAGCAACATGAAACAGATCAGCAGCAACATGAAACAGATCAGCAGCAACATGAAACAGATCAGCAGCAACATGAAACAGATCAGCAGCAACATGAAACAGATCAGCAGCAACATGAAACAGATCAGCAGCAACATGAAACAGATCAGCAGCAACATGAAACAGATCAGCAGCAACATGAAACAGATCAGCAGCAACATGAAACAGATCAGCAGCAACATGAAACAGATCAGCAGCAACATGAAACAGATCAGCAGCAACATGAAACAGATCAGCAGCAACATGAAACAGATCAGCAGCAACATGAAACAGATCAGCAGCAACATGAAACAGATCAGCAGCAACATGAAACAGATCAGCAGCAACATGAAACAGATCAGCAGCAACATGAAACAGATCAGCAGCAACATGAAACAGATCAGCAGCAACATGAAACAGATCAGCAGCAACATGAAACAGATCAGCAGCAACATGAAACAGATCAGCAGCAACATGAAACAGATCAGCAGCAACATGAAACAGATCAGCAGCAACATGAAACAGATCAGCAGCAACATGAAACAGATCAGCAGCAACATGAAACAGATCAGCAGCAACATGAAACAGATCAGCAGCAACATGAAACAGATCAGCAGCAACATGAAACAGATCAGCAGCAACATGAAACAGATCAGCAGCAACATGAAACAGATCAGCAGCAACATGAAACAGATCAGCAGCAACATGAAACAGATCAGCAGCAACATGAAACAGATCAGCAGCAACATGAAACAGATCAGCAGCAACATGAAACAGATCAGCAGCAACATGAAACAGATCAGCAGCAACATGAAACAGATCAGCAGCAACATGAAACAGATCAGCAGCAACATGAAACAGATCAGCAGCAACATGAAACAGATCAGCAGCAACATGAAACAGATCAGCAGCAACATGAAACAGATCAGCAGCAACATGAAACAGATCAGCAGCAACATGAAACAGATCAGCAGCAACATGAAACAGATCAGCAGCAACATGAAACAGATCAGCAGCAACATGAAACAGATCAGCAGCAACATGAAACAGATCAGCAGCAACATGAAACAGATCAGCAGCAACATGAAACAGATCAGCAGCAACATGAAACAGATCAGCAGCAACATGAAACTGATCAGCAACAACCTGAAACAGATAAGCAGCAACATGAAACAGATCAGCAGCAACATGAAACTGATCAGCAACAACCTGAAACAGATAAGCAGCAACATGATGTGATTTTTCACAGTGATTGTCCTAGTTAGATATTCCTGAGTCTAACAGCCTATGGGTAGAAGTTGTTCCTTGGGCAAAAAGTGTGTGTGCTGGGTGAGTGGGGTCCTTCATGATGCAGGTGACTCTCTTCCTGCATCTGGAGGTGTAGATGTCTGTGATGGTGGGAGACTGACTCCAACATCTTCTGTGCAGCTTTCACCACTCTCTGTAGAGCTTTTCTTTCTGCAGCTGTGCAGCCTCCATGCCACACGTTGATGCTGGAGCACAGGGTGCTCTCCACTGCACACCTGTAGAAGGAGGTGAGGACTGGGCTGCTCAGACCAGCTCGTCTCAGCCGCCTGAGGAAGTAGAGCAGAGGTCTGCAACCTTTAGGATCAAAAGAGTCATTTCTGCCCCTTTGTTCACTGAATTAAACGTGTCCAGAGCCACAAAATCTGCTACAATTGTCATTATCAACTGGTGGCCCATGGGCCACTTTAAGTTTGTTAGAGGGGGCTTTTCATTTGTCATATCTTGAAAGAGCCGCTGTGGAGGGTCCAAAGAGCCACATGTGGCTCCTGAGCCGCAGATTGCAGACCCCTGAAGTAGAGTCTCTGGTGAGCTTTCTTGATCAGGCTGGTAGTGTTGTTGCTCCAGGTGTGTTTGTTCCTTCTGAAGGGTTTCCCTCCAGCAGGGAAAGGAACACTTCCACAGCCTTTTTTACTCCTGGAGCTCATTAAGATGACCCAAAGCTGCTGCTCATTGGCCTGCCACTCATTCCTGCAGAGAAAAGGCTGTAATCAATGTAGAAACTCTAAATTGTTTGTATTTTGATGTCTCTAAAGGACCTAAACACAAAAGTAAGTGTTATACACTTCATTAGTATTCACACTAATTTATGTCTTCTGTGTTCTGAGTGGGAGAAGCAGATCAACTCAACAATATTGAGCATGAACTTTCTTGTCTTAAATGAGGTTAGTTATTAAGACATCCACAATTGAAAACATGTCATCTTGGGATTTATTTTTTATGATTAGAAAGGATAATATAAACTGAGATATTGAGATTGAAATATATTGAGAATGAACTTTCTGATAATATAAACTATTAAGTTAAATTTCTGTTAGCTATAAGTTTTACAGTTCATTCATAGAAGCTGTAGCTGAGTGGTTAGAGCAGCTGCCCTCCTATGGGAGAGTTGAGGGTTCAAGTCCACCAGCAGTCACACACTGAAGTGAACCAATGTGTGTCCCATCAGTGTTTGTTCCAGTGAATGTGATAAAGCTCTGATTAGACTTTGTATCAGGGGCGGCCTGGACATTGTATTGTAAGGTTGTAGCATCAGTACGCATGCGCCAGCTATAATTAGAGTCAATGGATCAGATAAGAGCGCCCCCAAAACAGGAAATACGTCACCAATCAGAAAATGTTTTTTGAAACAAACAATATTCACTCAGTTGAGGTGGCTCGGGCATCTGGTTAGGATGCCTCCTGGACGCCTCCCTGGTGAGGTGTTCCGGGCATGTCCCACCGGGAGGAGACCCAGAGGAAGACCCAGGACACGCTGGAGGGACTATGTTTCTCGGCTGGCCTGGGAACGCCTTGGGATTCCCCCAGAGGAGCTGCTCCAAGTGGCTGGGGAGAGGGAAGTCTGGGCCTCCCTACTTACCCCAAAAATACACTACACGCGGTCCGTGTCCGCTCCGCTCCGCAGGTCGCAGCTGAGCGAGTCCAAAGTCCACTGCCTCCGCTCAGCTCAGGTCCGCATGGATGCGCCGCTCCAAGACGCATGCGCGGGAATTGCGAGATTGCGCGATAAATCAAGTGATAAATAATGAAGTCAGAACAAAACAATTCATTCGGTGGAAGAAGGAGAACAACAGTAAAGGCTGCCTTGATCTTCTCTCGTAAATAAGCGACAGGACATGGTTTGAGCAACAGGAAGTGATGTTTACATTTCAGAATAAAATACTTTTTTATTTATTTATTTCTTGTATTGCGTTATTAGGTGTAGTCATAGTCATAAATATAATAGTTTAGTCATAGAATAGTCATAAATGATAGTTTGACAGCATTTTTGTACAAATAAATCCGTATAGAGCTAGGATTAGTCCGCCCGTGGTGATTTTATTTTGTAAATACGGAAGTTGTGCTCGTTCCTTTTCCTGTTGGTGCGACGTAATCTTCAAAAGTTGACTCCGGCACAGCTCCGGCGTCCGGCAGAAATAGAAAATTTTCTAATTTTGACGGACTGCCGTCCGCTCGCCGCAGCTCACCGCCGCCGTGCGGAGCCAGTGTACTTTATCTCATTGATTATAATGGGTGCGTATTTGCTGCGGAGGTCGGACCGGAGCGGGGCAGAGCGGCAACGCGTGTGGTGTATTTTTGGCGTTAGGCTGCTACCCCCGCGACCCGACCCCGGATAAGCGGAAGAAAATGGATGGATGGATGGATGGATGGACTACAAATAGTAGGTATTAAAATAAAACAAGAAAAATACTTGAATAAGATTTTTGTCAAAAGCCCAGAATAGATGGGATTGCCTTTAAGCCAAGAAAAAAAATGGAGCACTTACCTACTACCACCCAGCAACAGCCCATCTGCCCAATATAATTCTATAATTTCCAACCATTCATCCATTATCTTTACTCGCTTCTTCCTTGTCAGGTCACAGTGATCACTGGTGCCCATGTCCAGCAATCGCTGTGCGAGAAGCAGGGGACACCCTGGACAGGTCTCCAGTCCATCACAGGGACACACAGAGACAAACGAGACAAACAACCGTTCACTCTCTCTCACACAATTTAGAGTTACCAGTCAGCCTAACATGCATGTTTTAGGTCTGTGAGAGGAAATCGGAGTACCGTACCCGGAGAAAATCCATTCATGCATGGAGAGAACATGTAAACTCCACCCAGAACGGTCCCGGTCAAGGATTTGAACGGGCAACCCTCTCACTGAGAGGCAACAGCTCTACCAACTGAGCCACCCATATAGTCCATGCTATAATTTGCGTTACAATATTTATATAATATAATTACTCCAAAGAGGAAACAACAGCTTGGAGATTTGCCTCTTAAGCCCCTTAACCTCTGAGTGGGCGAACATTTGATTGACAGCAGCACTGACGCGCCAACATACAAACTTCAGTCATAAGAAAAATGTGTTTTTCCCTGTTGCATATGCAACTTAACAACTTAAGATGTTTTTATATTTAGGGTGAAAAGAAAATGCACTCACTTTAATTTGAATAAATAATTTATTAGAGAGAGAAGCTTGAGAAATACCAAAGGCTGCAGAGGGAGTAGAGGAGTTGTTGAGAGTCAAGGCTTCAGTGGTGCCAGTGGTCATCAGAGCACTCGGTGCTGTGACCCCCACATTGGAAGAGTGGCCCCAACAGATCTTACAACAAACCTGAGATATCTGCTCAGAAGAGTGAAGTCCTAAAAACAGCTAAGATACTGGACAGAGCCCTCAAGCTCCCAAGCATCTGGTAGAGGACCTGAATTTGAAGTGGAACTACTTGTGGAAAAATACAGCGAGCTGGGTGTTTTTACACACAGATTGAAACAAGGAGCTAGCTTCTATCTCTTCCAGTTGAGAGGGTATAATGGGAACTGTCATAATTAATAATTATGTGTCGCTGAGAGTTTTGGTTACTTAGTTGTAGAAATCCAACCCAAACCTGTACGCAATTAAGAACAGATTTTTATTTCTTTATTTTTTGGGATGGGGAAAGGGAGGTTGGGATGGAAAACAAGCTGGGTTAACAGATCCACAGGTGAGTATTAGTTCTCAGTGTGTGAATGATGTTACTTTGTTCTTGCATGTTCAGATTACTCAGGGGAGACATGACAAATCCAGGAGTCCAGAGAAGGTGAGTAGTAGTCAGAGGACGGGTTAAGAAAGTATGCAGACAGTCCACGTGGACTCGAGGCGGACTCAGCGCGCATTTGAAGCAGACGTCTATCGGCCATGTCCGCGCAAAAATACATTCTTATGACCGCGTACCAGTACTCTGTGTCACACAATAAACTGCCCGGCGAGAAACGATATTCACATCAAACTGTTTTGTATGTGACACCAACCACAGTGCAAATGCGCAGTGCGACTGCCGCTTTCTGTACGGTGCTAACAGGTGTGAAGTGGCTGTTTTTTTGTTTGTTTTTTTACATTAGAACTGGAGGCCAGATTAATGAATAATAATAACAATGAATTCAATTTATAACGCACTTTTAATTAATGAAAATCTCAAAGTGCTCAAAGTGTCATCCAATGAGGGTGAAAGACTGAAATTTTTATTTCTAAGATGTCTCAAAGTGCTCAAAGTGTCATCCAATGAGGGTGAAAGACTGAAAATTTTATTTCTAAGATGTTCAGGTCCAAAAACTAAAACCTCAGTTTTTGTCTGTGTTCAAAAGCAGAAAATTTAGGGTCATCCAGGTTTTTATGTCTTTAAGACATGCTTGGAGTCCAAGTAGCTGATTGGATTTATTCATGGACAAATATGTATCAAATTTAAGAAGAAATGTGGGATTTTTCCTGTTAGGTAGTACCTTTTTTTGACCACTAGATGGAGCACTCCCTGGAAAGAAATCGACCAGTTGCCACTGCCAGCTAGCTCATCGAACTTGATAGAATCCATTCGAAAATATTCTATGTGTTTCTCGCTGTCCATCATCTTCATGTCCTTCACCAGTGTATCCTCTTATAAGCCTGTAGTTTTATAGACCCCTTTCACGGCTCGTCATCAACCCTGGAAATATACCGGAAGTAGCCATCTTGGCGACATAGCTGTGTTAGCCTCAAAGCTATTGTAGTTGTGCGTCGCGTCTGGTCACACAAAATCAAAAAATGGTGAATTTTTGTCGTGTCCATGGCTGCCACAATCGGTCAGATTGAGAGAAAAAGCTTCTGTTTTACAGATTACCACTCGTGATCACAAATCAAGGTGAAGTAACTCAGCAGTTATCAGAGGAACGTCGACGTCTGTGGCTGCCAGCCTAAACCAGAACTTGGATTGAAAAAACTGAGCAACATCCGAATTTGCTCTGCACACTTTGTGTCAGGTAATATATTTCTTACAGTAGATTATAGTGAATTAGGGCATTACACGAATCATAAGTTTATTGAGCACGAGGACAGAGCTTCAAAACACCACCTCCCTTTCTCTGTTCAAGACAGCCCTGAAAACACATCTCTTTAGACTAGCTTATTTACTAAATGTATTTTATATTATATCATCCTTATGTATTTTATATTTCAATTTATCACTGATAATGTATGAACTGAATTGGTTTGTTAAGTGTCCTTGGGTGTCCTGAAAGGAGCTTTTAAATAAAATTATTATTATTATTATTATTACAATCCTTTAACTGTGCTGCATAAAATGTACATGGAACGTTACATTTTTTGTTGTTGAGTTATTTGTTTTTTTACTTGTTAAGCTTTCAGTTGTTGAGTTGTTTATGCTGATTATTCAAAATTCATAAGAGCACTGTCATGACATGTCATGACAGTAACATGACACTCATGACAAGAGCACTGTCATGAGAAACTACACATCTAGCTCTCAAGTTGAAAAGCAAAAAATACGTACAAACACTAAATATGTAAGAAGCACATACAATAACCTAAATTAACTGTTCTTGTGTTGTTTGACAACTGACAATCCGGTGCTATGTTAAATCCTGTTTTGAAATTCATATGCATATTTACAACTTCATTTAAGTAATTTTTATTTTATTATGTTTTTTCTTTTCTTAGGCAAACGTGCTCCATTGTACAGCAAGGATGATCCAGACTGGGTGTCTCCACTGAAGACGTGTGCTGCAGAGTGCAGTTGGTGCTGATGGTGGGATGACATCTGGCAGCTGAACGTTTCAACCGACGACAAAAAAGAACTAAAAAAAACATGGCAAATAGCACATGTTAGAATCCATGTTGAATAGGCTGTGTAAGACAAAAATACACAATCTTGAATGGCCCTCTACCTATTGATTTTCAAACATGTAGATATCCAGAAAAAGTTGCATTAATCGATATGATTGGCTTTGTGTGCTGTGTCTTGGTTAATCTGTCAACACCTTTAGTGGGTTATGAGTAGCTGCATCCTGCATGAATTGTAAAAAGAACAAGTGGATAGAAGTTAAGAGTGATAGCTGATGTGAACCTTTTTTATTTTTATTTTACATTGTTCCACCTTTACTTTGAAGTTGTTGTTGCAAATATGGGGCAGACATGATTTTTCATTCACTGCACTCTTTATTTGAGCATGAATTACTATATTACTGTTTATGTATTGATTTGATGAATGTAATTTTGATTATGCTTTTTCTGTAATGGATAACACTCTGACGTGAGCAAACAAGACAACTTACATATTACAACATATGTTTCACATATAGTGGTGCTGATACTGTATAGCTCACGTCGATTTAGAAAACCTCCCTTTTAAACAGAATAAATGACATTATGTATTCATTCATTCATTCAACCTTTATTTATACAGGCTAGCCTCGTTGAGTCACGGGGACTCATTTACAAGAGGGACCTGTCTCACTCACACCAAACAACCATCCACTCTCACACTCACACCTAGGGTCAATTTAGAGTCACCAATCAGCCTAACAAGCATGTTTTTTGGTCTGTGGGAGGAAACCGGAGTACCCGGAGGAAACCCACGCATGCACGGGGAGAACATGCAAACTCCACCCAGAAAGGCCCCGGACCGGGATTTGAACCGGCAACCTTCTCGCTGAGAGGCAGCAGCTCTACCAGTTGTGCCACCGTGCTGCCCATTTGTTTGTGCACTTTTTGTATTGACTAGAAAATATTCTGCCAAACTCAAAGTAGTTATAAGGTAAAAAAGTTCTATATAAAGACAACCATTCATACTATTATCTTAAAAGATAAATGTCTGCAGAATGCACCTCAAAGTTCTTACTGTAATTAGATGTATAGAGTGTAAGCTGTTATTTATATAATTTGTGTTGAAACACTGTACAAGAGTTGAACATTTTGAATAACACTTGTCAGCCATCATTGTACTTCACATGTTTATTTAAAAAATATGTATTGAGGTAGTTCTGCACAGAGCTTCTATAAGATGAACTGAAACACACATTTACACATTTAGTCTGGATTAAGAAGGAAAATCAAGGCATTGCTCTCTGGAACCGCTCAGATCTGGTTGATCCAGGGATCAAATGTAGCTTAAAAAACAGGGATCTAAGATCATTTTGACAAAATTTGCTTCAATCCTCAGACTGATGTGATGAGTCACATACATTTACAATAAGAATACATAGCTAGTGTGTGTTTAAAAACACACCCAAAATATATTTATATGTACACACACAAATTAAAAATTAAATATAAATCACCAAACACCAAATAATTCACAATGTCTGCGTAGGTCACAGCTGGTAAGGTCTTCTCATCTTCTGACATGTTGGACAGCCGGTATGGGTCTTAGCTGCCAATTATCTGTATTTTATCAAAATAACGTTCCTTTACTGCAGGCTGAAGCTGGTCCACATACTCTCTGGCAGCTTCTGTCTTCTTTACAGAGGTTTGTTTTACAGAGAACAAGGTCAAATCAGAAATAAAACTGGAGCTCCGACTTCAACTACTGTGTGTTTACAGCGCGAGTATCTCCAAAATGGCGGTGCTTCCGGTATTGCACAATCCGTGAAAGGGGTCTATTGGGCTTATAATCTGTTGCAGTGGGGTTTCTGGGTTTTTTCCAGTCTTTTCTGTTTCCTCGTGTTTCACTCACCCCTCAGTAGCCGTGTTTCCATCAAGGTTTCTAGGTGCGCATTTTGAAGTATCGCAGCAGAAAAGCTTAATGGAAACGGCAAAATACGAAGTTACTTCCTGAAATTCGCCAAAAAGTTTATACGCTCGCTTGAGGTGGTTTTTGGGAGCTGCGAAACCGAGCAGCTGCGCAAAACGACAGATGGAAACACATTTGCCGACTCGTGCTGCCGTAGCGCACATTCACGTCACGTGACTGATCAGCTGTTTCCGCTCCGAACAGCATGTAACTCGCTAAAACTAGTTGGCATGACAGAATAAATACAACTCGCCCGATAGCAACACGTACCTGAAATATTCTCTCCATTTTGACGAGATGTGTGGCCGGGTTCTGTTGTCAACCGCTACTTCCTGTTTACTCTCTGGTTTACTGTAGACATGCGCAGTGCTGACGTCTGACGTAATGACGCTGACGTCTGACGTAATGACGCTGTGCGCGGCTTGGAAGAAGCGCTTCAAGCCAGTACAGTACAGTAGATGGAAACACTTCTGATCTGCATTAATTTGTATTTACATATTTGCGAGGTAGCTCAAAATTCGAAATGAAAATGGATGGAAACAGGGCTAGTGTTCCTCCTCCTTGTGTTCAGCTCTTGTCTCACCTGTATCACAGGTGTTTGTCTTTCTTCATCATCAGTGTCTCTATTTATTCAGCTTCCTTGAGTCTTGTCATATGTCTCTGGATTGTCCTTTTATGGCTGTTGTGATCGGTCTCCCTCCGTGTCCTCCAAACAAAGTAAGTTAGCTGCCCCATTAGCATTTTGTCTTGCTTATTGAAAATAAAACTTAATTTTACCTGGAGTCTCATGTGGCCTTCCTGCATGTGGGTTCAACACACCTTAAGCCAGATCATGATAGCTGCCTTTTATGCCAAAGTTTTAGACTAAAATATTTTTTGCAGAGAAGGGACAGAGTTGGTCTAAGCTTGTATGTAAAGTTATGCACTCTTGGTAGATCAATTTGCCTTTGGACTTTGTGTTGCCGATGATTCAGTTACGCCCACATAAAATTTTGCTTAATATCTGTACAATCTAGACGGGTGCTTACATAGCTGCCCACTGCTCCACCTGGGTGTATCTCAGGTGTGGCGGGTTAAATGCAGAGAACTAATTTTTCTATTGAATGGGAACATACAATGATAACACTTATTGGCACTTATTATTATACAATACGCTGTTATAACCAGTTTGATGGTAGCTAAGGTCAATTAACTGTGGCAGCCATCTTGAATACAACCAAAAACTTTATTTGATGGGGGAAATGAGAAACATGTGAGGGTAAACTGGTTTTAAACCAAGTTTTACACTGGCAACCTTCTTGCTAGTAGTCAACAGCTGTAGCCACAGCCCTGTGACTCAAAGAGTTATGGCTAAAGAAATCAAAACCCTGTTGTAGTAATTTAGTAGCTTTTCAAGGCTTGGAGAATTTTCAGTATGTTTATATAATGATTTACTTTTTTGGGGTCAGTATTTATAGAATATGGAGCCTTAGTTTTACAGGCTTACTGCTTGAAGTTTATACATTTGACATTCTTTAACAACATTTTTCCTGAAAAAATCTGGGGATGGTAACTTAAAATAAAGTTAATTATCGAATAAGCAATGTGTGAGTGTGTTTTCCTCACAGATGTAGTGGTTACAGACTGTATGCCTATTGCACAGAGAGTCTTCTGTTTAATTAGCTTCAACAGAAGCACTAAAGCATAATTACTTTGTGTTTCTATGTTTTCCTTCCTGATTTGGTTCGCTGGCTTCAGCTCTCCGGTTCTATCATCATGATGAGTGTGACAGATGAGGTGAAGGCCATTTCTGGATGGAGTCAATCATGCAGACATGATGCTCATCAGGGAAATAAGAACTCTGAGTCGTGTTTTAGCTAGGGAAAGGAAAAAAATAATAATATGAAAATAAAATGTAATATAACAAAATGTCAACAATTGGACAGTTTTATTTGCAACTGGGTTGCCACTGCACAGGTGAGATGAAGTAAAATAAAATCAGTCAGCATAGGTCTCTTCAAACCTGAAAGTTATGCACCATAACTTGTGTTCCCTGAAGGAAGGGAACGAGGTGCAACATACTTGCTATGGGAATTGCGCCCCTGCGCTATTACCTGAAGGAATACATTCACGCCTTTTACGGCAGGGGGCGTCACCCCGCGCCAGAGGTACCGCCCTTTAGGTACTTAGGCGACTGACGCCCCTCCAACTGTCTCCAAAATTGCACTTCACCGAGCTTTCAGCATTGAAAAGGGCCAGCTATGTTGCACCTCGTTCCCTTCCTTCAGGGAACATGAGTTATGGTGCATAACTTTCAGTTCCCTTTCAGTTCGGTCTCTCGGTGCAACATACTTGCTATGGGAACGTAATTCATTCACGCCCTTGAAATGCTCAGTAAAATGCCTGTTAGTGTGAACGTCTGCCCTTGACCAGAAGGCATCTCAAAGCTACTTTCTATTGTGTATTAGAAAGAACAGCCTGAGTGACATCACACGCAGTAACATCCAAACTGTAGTACTTTGCAAAAGTGTTTAAAGAGCTCCAGTTCGCAGTAGCACAAATGTCTGCAACTGACACGCCCTTGAACAATGACCAGGAAGTGGCCAAGCCCCTGGTTGAGTGAGCATGGACTCCAGGGGGCACTTGTTGACCTTTGCTACCATATGCCCTTTTAATGGCCTCCGTCACCCAATGTGAGAGGCGCTGTCTTGATAGGGCCTTTCCTGTAGCAGGTGCGGCAAAGCAGACGAACAGTTGGTTTGTTTTCCTCCATTCGGCTGTTCTCTGCATGTAGGTGCGTAAAGCCCTCACTGGGCAGAGAGCCTGTAGCCTTTCCTGTTCCTGAGTGAGGACAGGGGCAGGTGGAAAGGAGGAGAGATCAAAGTCTAGACTCCTATGGTTCAGAGTCAAGACCTTGGGAGTGTATGCGGGATTAGGCCTTAGTGTGACCTTTGACCCGTCAGGGGTGAATCTGGTACACATTGGATGTACAGACAATGCATGGAGGTCACCCACGCGTTTTGCCAAGCAAAGAGCCAGGAGAAGAGCAGTTTTATAAGATAGAAGGTCTATCTTAAAAGGTGCGGGTTAGTTCTGTGAGGAAGTCTGGGAACACGGGCATCCTTTGCCTCATTGCAACCTGCTGTTTTGAATAAAAATAGTTCCCTGCCAGCCTCGTGACCTATTGGCGAGGCGGGGGTTCCGTCCAAGGGATGTTCAGCGCGTCCGATGCTCTGTGGCACAGGTCGAACAGGGCCGGGATGGAGAAGTCCGTTTCAGGGAGCACAGGTACCGGGTCCTGGAGAGGTCTGCTCCCGGATCCTCGATTTCGAGTTCTGGTTCCTCCGCTGAAAATTCGCCAGAGGCTGAGTTGGAGATCTCGTCTTCATTCATCATGCCTCTGGTGTCAAACTCGACTGTTAGGTCCACCATGGGAGCAAGCGTGTCAGGGTTGTCGCCCCATTCGACACGCGTGCTGTCGTGTAGAGCCATGTGTTTGAGCTCTGGGGTCAGAGTGAGGGTCTCCGTGGTGTCTGGGTCCTGTGGACCAGCTGAGCTTTCCATGGCCTTGGCCACGAGGTCCACCCGATGCCGTAGCACCGTATCCAGCATCTGGCTGCAGTGTAGGCAAGAATCTGGCACGTCCAGAGCTAGTCTTTCATGAAATATACCCAGGCAGACTGGACAGGCCTCATGGGTGTCCGTTGCTGCGAGGGAAAATCCACAGCCGCTGGGACAGGCGCGCTAGGTTGGGTTCGCCGTCCCGTTGGTTTTCCTTTGAAGTTTTGTCTTTCGCTTTCCCTTCTCCGAGGCATGTCCGAGATAAGGTGAGCGAGACCTTCCAGAATCCTTTTTCTTCGTTGTTCAAGTGTCTCCTCCGTCGTGTCGCTTTCACTGGCTAGCCCGCTAGGTATGTTAGCCGGGGTAGCGGTTGTGGCGTAGTTATAACGCCGTTGAGCGAAGCAACCTGTAGAGAGAGGAGAGAGAAAAACTTTGAGGTTAGTCCAGCAGTACGCAAGGAAAAATTCTCTGTGCGCTTTGTTCAAGGAGCGAGCTCACCTCAAGTTGAGCGATGGAGCAGCAAAGAAGTCCCGCGAAGAGAGGTAGTTCAGGTTTTGCGAGGTGAAGGGCAAAAAGAGACAGATGGAGGTGCGTCAGTCCTAAAGTACCTAAAGGGCGGTACCTCTGGCACTGGGTGACGCCCCCTGCCGTAAAAGGCGTGAATGTATTCCTTCAGGTAATCGCGCGGGGCGCAATTCCCATAGCAAGTATGTTACACTGAGAGACCGAACTGAAAGGGAACCATAGTGGTCAAACGTATCTTGTGAATATAGAAAGTTAGGTTGTAGATTTCCTTTAGAATCAAAAATGTAGGCACAGAGGCTGGAGAAACGAATCAAATTAAAAATCTAATAAAGAAACAAAAAGAACTACAAGGCAGCACACAACCAACTTTACAAAAACACAGGAGCTAATCAGAAGAGGCAGAGAACCACAAATCTAACACAGAACATTGGATAGAAGGAGTGACTACTGAGTGGAAACATGTGAGCACAATGAGCAGGTGGTGTGAAGTGAAATTAGGACCATCAACACTGGGGGGAAACAAACAGGAGACTTGTTAATAGGTAGAAAAGAGTTAAATGACTGGGTGTAACTAAGAATTTACAAATTAAACACAAAACACTAAAATGTTTACCTTGAGCACCATTCAAGTTCCCACTCCTAAGCAGTATGTGTCTGAGGAACAAGTACTTGGGACTTTTTTCACATTTTACCTTCTCTCCAATCTGGCATCAGGAAACAACATAGCACAATGACTGCTTCGCTAAAGGTTTTTAATTATGTTGCTGAAGCTTTAGACACCAAGGATTACTGTGCTGCACTTTACTTAGACCTGTCCAAAGCCTTTGATACTGTAGATTATGACAGTTTATGCCAGATGCTCTCAGATATTGTCTTCTCAGATCACACTGTTAGCTGGTTCTCAAACTATCTCTCAGGTCGGAGGCAATGTATTCAACATGATGGTATTTCATCTAGCTATGTCACCAATGGTGTGCCACAAGGTTCAGTTTTAGGTCCCACTCTTTTTACAATTTATATAAATAATGTAGGTCAAAACAATCCTGACGCATTGTTGCATCTCTATGTTGATGACACTGTTGTTTATTGCCGAGCTAACACAGTTGCCAAGGTTTTCCAGCTTCTACAGTCTGCATTTGACATCATTCAGTCAGACATATTCCATCCATGGTAAACCATGGTAAGAAGGTGCCGTGTACATGGCTTGCAATCCACCTCTGCTGACGGTGTTCAGATTTTTTGTGTTTTGTGCGTTTTTCATCAGGGACATAAACGCGCTACTGGTGTATGATTGACAGCAGCTCCTGGATCTGCGTTTTTCTGCCGCTGATGTTGCTTATTTGGGCCAGTATGACCGTACCTCAGGAACACCCCCTCTTCCCGCACTGCTGGCAGACGTGCCTGTTTACCTCCGTTGCGTTCCTCACCTACCCGCCCGGAGATATCGCTCCAGACGACAAGGAAAATGAGCTGGTCGGCTGGTGAATTTCAAAGCCCTACGTGTTGCATCTTCCTGTCCAGCTGATGGCCACGATTTCCATCGACAGCTTCCGCGCGTGCCTGGACCAGGTAAACAATGGGAGTTGTTCGCCGGCGCAGCTCATTGCTGGTCCCGGAGGAATTGTTACTGAAAATCTGTGTCCGCTGGATCACGTTCACGCCACCGTTGCTCGAACTACCTCGGATAATATCAGGATGTGTGTGGTCAACGCAAGATAATAATAATAATAATAATGTCACATTTTTGTCATCTGTGTATGTTTCCATACAAGACGAAATTTGACTCTGCATTTATCCGTCATCAACAAAACCTTCATCCTCAGGGATTACTTCCAAGAGCATGATTTGGACTTTTTCTTCATCACAGAGACTTGGTCATTGTGGTGGTGTATTATTAACAATATTCAAATCATCTTTTGACTGTAAACAACTGCCCATCCTGGTTTCCTGCTACAGTTTTGAGCTGACTGTCTTTGAACTCAGCCATTTGCCTGCGACTTTATGTGCTTTCCTCTACCGACTACCTCGGTCTAAGGATTTCATCAATAAATTTTCTGATTTCTTGGCTGAAATCACACCAAAATATGATTGTGTTGTCATTATTGGTGATTTTAATTTGCATGTGTGCTGTCATGAGAAGCCCTTGGTTAAGGATTTTTTTTAGATTTATTGGACTCATTTAATCTAAGTCAGCATGTAAACGGTCCAACCCAAGAGCGCAGACATACACTGGACCTTGTTTTAACTTGTGATGTTACTGTTGCTAATCTTGAAATAGGTGACAATGTGTTTTCAGACCACATGCCAGTCCGGTTTGAGTTCACCCTCCCCCATCTAACTCCTAAGCCGTGTATTCCTGCACGTAGCAGCTGGGCCATTAACCATTTCACTGTTGCACGTTTCACTGATGTTTACAACACTGAAATGATAATTCAGCTCCCAGTGTTTCTCTCCACCACTGAGGAGCTGACATCCCAGTTCAAATCTGTCTGTTTAAAGCAGACCTGCTCATTACGTCGATCGCGATCGGCCGGTTGATCGCGGAGTTATTACTGGTCTATCGCAGCGTGACATTATTATTATTATTTTTCCCCGTAGCGTGAAATTAAAAAATTGTCAGCCAATCAAACATCCCGTTACTTGATTGACATACAGGGCAACCAATCAGATGACAACTGAATCTTGAGTTTTAAGCTATCGTCACTTGATTGACATACACGGCAACCAATCAGATGAGAGCTTTAGGTCATTGCGCATGCAGTTTCTAAAATACAATGGCGCGAAAGTGGAACGCAGTGAAACATACTAAGCTAAAACAATCAGATTTCAGACTGTTCATGGAAAATACGACATCGACTTCCCACCAAAAAGCCAGCTGAGAAAGAGAAAGGTTGAGGAACTAAAATCCCTGTTCGGACATTAGCAATTTCAAAAGCGAAACGCCGCCATCTTCCGGGTGAGTGATGCTATGTTGTTTCTCTGCACGCTTAAACATACTGGTTGGGAGTTGACGTGGCTTTATTATTAAAATCATACGAGACAATTTTCATACAGAATAACCTCCTTGACTACTCTCCGTTCTCTGCACGTTTCCCTGCCCCGCAGCGCGAACGTTTGCATAACACACTTTCGCGCTGCATTCAGGGACAGTCTGTAAAATACACCGTTGTAAATCTCTCCATACCAAAAGAGATATTTTTATGCCTTTTTTCACTAAATTAAACGTGTCCGGAGCCATAACAACCTGCTACAACTGTGGTTATCAACTGGTGCCCATGGATAACTTTAGATTTGCTGGAGTTTTTTTTTAGAGATGACATTATAAAGTAAAAAAAAATCTAATGATTTTTTAACATTTATTAAAGTAAAAGACCAGATTCTTATAAAGAAGGGGGTAGGGATCAGTTTCTACCATCTTTTTTTTTAAATAAAGTTTAAAAAATCTATATTGCTGTCACCATCACCGCATTTGGTCCCTGCGGGAAGCATCACATTGGTGACCCCTGATTTATTACGTGTGTTGTGCAATATTGGCTTATTCGGTTATGCAAGGTACATCAACATAGGTACATTGTACATAAAAAGAATCTTTAATACATTTGAAGATAATTATATGTTTTGCATTTTTGTATTGGGTAGATCTTTTTGACTTGGTTTTTTTAATAAGTAGCTCGCATGCTGAAAAAGTGTGAGCACCCCTGGTTTGAAGGCTTTGGATCATGTTGCTCTTGTTAAATCTAGAAAATCAAAACTCAGAGGAGAACCTTGGCTGAATGACGTCACCAAGGCCGTTATAGCAGTGCAGGAGGGTAGAGCGCAAATGGAGAAAAGACAGGTTGCAGGTCTCTTTTCAAATATTAAAAGAGATTTGGTGCCATTATCAGAAAGCAGTAAAAACTGCTAAAACCCAATACTTTTCAGATATCATTGCATCAAACTCTCACAATCCACAAGTTCTGTTCTCCACCCTAAACTCTGTTCTTCACCTCACTGAACCATCACCTCTGAAAGCCCTGACTGAGTTGTATGAAAACGTCCTACATTTCTTTTTAGAAAAAATTACGACCACCCGACTAAACTCTCATTTCTCCTCCAACTCACGATCCATCTAACTCACCTCAATCTGTTGCTCTAATTGTTTATGTTAAAATATATCTCAATTTACATAGCTTTAAAACAATTTCTAACATTATCAAAATCATGTTTCTAGATAAAAAGTAGAAAGCATTATAATTTTTCAATTGTACATGTTAACAATGTTGTGCAAAGTTATCATGTGTGACAAAAACATCAGTTTCTATATATTTTTAGGATGCCATATAAACTTCCATCATGTTTT
The DNA here is from genome assembly GCA_038048925.1 of Garcialebias charrua. Classification (NCBI taxonomy): domain Eukaryota; kingdom Metazoa; phylum Chordata; class Actinopteri; order Cyprinodontiformes; family Rivulidae; genus Garcialebias; species Garcialebias charrua. The sequence goes on from JBBPBX010068865.1 coordinate 18,742, forward strand.
CTGATAACTGTTTAGATTGTGCTAGTTGTTACAATAATTTCAATCAAAAGAATCAGTTAAATTTTGTAAAATAACTAGTAAGAAACCTTTATTCAGTCCCAAAAAATTGTTGTATTATCACATACAATTATTATAATGAACGTGCTTGATGTTTGGTGGTTGATAACATGAGCTAGCAACCTGATCAGTTTAGGCTTTTCTAGGAAAATCAAGCAGCTTTTGTTGCACTTGAAGTTAAAGCTTCAGTATGTAGCTTTTTTTATGAACATATT
>JBBPBX010068866.1:0-19013 GCA_038048925.1 Garcialebias charrua
GGCGCGTACGGTTCATCTGTACCCAGGAACAAGTGCTTACTGCCTGGGTTGGGGACCTCCAGGGCGCGTACGGTTCATCTGTACCCAGGAACAAGTGCTTACTGCCTGGGTTGGGGACCTCCAGGGCGCGTACGGTTCATCTGTACCCAGGAACAAGTGCTTACTGCCTGGGTTGGGGACCTCCAGGGCGCGTACGGTTCATCTGTACCCAGGAACAAGTGCTTACTGCCTGGGTTGGGGACCTCCAGGGCGCGTACGGTTCATCTGTACCCAGGAACAAGTGCTTACTGCCTGGGTTGGGGACCTCCAGGGCGCGTACGGTTCATCTGGGAAATATCAATTCACATGGCTATCAGAGGAAAGCAAAATGAAAAAGTTCAAAGAAATTTCATTAAACACGTCTTATGAAGGCACCAAATTCAAACAAGCAACTATAAAACAATATTTGATATAAGTAATAAAAGAAATGCATAGTTAAAAATAATAAATTGAAAAGTTGGAACTTACAAAATAGCTCTTCTTCAACATTTTCTGACTACTAAAATGGCGGAAATGCCAGAATTCCGGAATTCTGGTCACATGTCTGGGAACTATGTATTAAACAACAAATAAACAAAAAACTGAAATGTGGAGTTTTTTTTAACCTAAAGCCGTTTAAAACAATTTTATCATTTAAATGAGATATTTTCATTTTAAGCTGAGAAAGTTAAAAAATGTTGACTAATTCATGAATCAAATAATAAAACATGAGTATTTTGAATCATTTCTGTAAGGTGGTTGATGTTTCCCCTAAAGAACACAAACTGTCATAAAGTTAAAGTTACATCAATTCAGGATGGTTGTCTGAAGGAATTCATGCTTTGACTTTTCATTACTCTGATATTTTACTAACACATGTATTGTGGACTGTTGCTGCTCTTGTTGACCATAAAAACAACTTGTTATTGAATTTTGTGTTTCAAAATAAAAACAAACAACCCCTCCTTGTTGTCCTGATCTAATGTGTGGAGTGGTAGTAGCTGAGAGTGGTCCACCAGCCAGACTCTGAGCTCTAACAGACCAGCTGAGATCTCAGAATATCACATGAGATGGTTCATAACGTTATTTACAAGGTTTGACCAAAACACTACAAGTTTCTCATCACAACATGATCTTAGTGTCAAACTGTGGGATGAAAGGTGGCGGGTGATATGCATTCCTTCAAGGAATGCTAGGCCTTGAATGGATTCAGTTTTTGTGTCTCTGACATCCAGTAAAACTAATTCTGTCCACTTCAATCATTTAGTTCATATTTCAGTTTGAACCTGCATCCTGTTGCTTCAGCTCACATCTTTTATTCTTTTTTCAGATTGAGGAGCTGCAGGTTGTCAAAGATCAGCTGTTCTTCTCTGGTCTCAGCTCTGAAGTCCAACCCCTCCCATCTGACACAACTGGACCTGAGTCTGAACAGACTGTCTGACTCTGGAGTGAAACATCTGTGTTCTGGACTGGAGAGTCCAAACTGTAGACTGGAGGTTCTGAGGTCAGTTCACTGCAGCTGTTGGAGGTTTTCTATGTTTGTCCAACTAAAATCATTCCCTGATACTTCACAATTTATTCAGTTATAAATGTTTCATTCATTTAACCCTTTGTCTAAAATCAGCCCCAGATTTTAATGTTTTATTTTGGTGCTGTCAATAACCACAGATGTTCCTGACAAAGACTAAAAATCCTTGTAAAGTCTTTTATTTAACGTATTTTCCGTTGTATAGGTCGCAGTGTCCAATTATTGCCCAAAAAATTGGAAAAATCTTTAAATAGGTCGCACCGGTGTATAGGTGGCACCTACGTCACCGCCGACGTAACGCGTCATCCACCACTGATGTGCCGTGTCACCGCTGAGTCAACCCGGAAATGTGGACCGAGAGTTTAGCTCTGCTGCAAGGAGCACACAGCAAGGCTTTTAGAAGATTACCACTTTAAAACAATTATTTGTTGGATAAAAATTATAGCAAATATGTGTCTGAGCTGAACTTTTCTTTAATAAATGAACGTAATTGTGAAATGAGCTGGATTTAAACAATTTGTTTCGCTAGCTACCGGTACGTCTGATGAAAACAAAACGAGCACGCGCAGCACTGGAAATGCAGCGAACAGACCTGCATGAATTGGTACGGTGTTTGCATTTTAGCAGGCTAAACACCTCAAAAATATATTTATTAGGTGACTTTTTTAAAGACTGAATGTAATTGTGAAATGAGCTGGATTTAAAAATTTGTTTCGCTAGCTACCTGTATGTCTGATGAAACCAAATGTGCATGCGCAGCACTGGAAATGCAGTAGCAGCGAACAGAGAACAGACCTGCATGAATTGGTATTTTAATTTTAGCAGGCTAAACACCTCAAAAAATATAGTTGTTAGCTGACTTTTTTTAAGACTGTGTCTCAGTTAAATTTTTGTTAATAAATGATTACAAATCAGCTTATTTCAAAATGTAAATACCACCAACATCATTAAACTACCGTACAGACTCCTAAAAAAATATTTGTTGGCTGCCTTTTTGTAAGACTGTGTCTCACTTTAATTTTTGTTAATAAATGATAACCGGTACAAATCAGTTGCAGCTGAAGGTGATCTGCTCAGAGTTGCAGTTGCTGTGGAAACTAGTGCAGGAGAGCTGGTTGAAATGCACTTTGACAGTTACTGGTACACCCACACACCGTAAATAAAGCAGCTTTGAAATTACCACGGTACCTGTACACCTGCAAATAAAGATGACTGAAACAGATATTTTTCTGTGGTTTTTATTTACAATATTTACAAATCTATTTACAGTACGGTACAACTCACTCGAACCCCAGAAACTCCTCGTCCTCTGTGTCACTCTCAAAGAGTTCAGCCAGTGATGGAGGCAGCCTGCCACTGGTCAGAGGTCCCGGTCCCTCCTCCTCCTCCTCCTCATCACTGCTTGCCTCAGCACCAGCTCCAGCAGACTGGGGGACGATGCCCGCCTTCCTGAACCCAGCCTTGATGGTGCAGGTGGTGACTGAAGCCCAGTCCTTGTCCACCCACTCCACTGCCTGGGCGAAGGTCGCGTGCCGCATCCTCCCCGTCGCTGTGAAGCTGTGCTCTCCACTCACTGACCATCCACTGCTCCCACAACTTCCTCAGGGAGGCCTTGAAACTCCGGTTGACCGAGATGTCAAGCGGTTGCAGGAGTTTCATCAGCCCCCCTGGGATGATGGTTGGCACGGTGTTGAGGGTCTTGATCTTCGCCTTCATGGCATCCGTAATGTGTGCCCTCATGCTATCCATCACCAACAGCGCCTTCTTGGTCTTGAAGAACTTGTCAGGACGATGGACGAAGCATTTGGCGATCCAGTGGAGCATCATCGCTTCATCCATCCATCCTTTAGGGTTCACGGCCACCACCACTCTGGAGCTGAAGTCCTCTTTAGGCATGGTCTTCCTCTTGAAGATGACCCTGGGGGGAGTTTGCAGCCGTCAGCACCACAGGCCAGAATAACTGTAAAGTAAGACTTCTCATGACCTGTGGTGAGGATGTTGATCGTCTTTTCCCCCTTCTGGGATACACTGCGGCCCATAGGAAAATCAAAAGTTAAAGGAACTTCGTCCATATTAATAATATGGCCGCCAGTGATCCCATGCATTTGGATCTGGCGTGAGAAAGACAAAATGCAGACATTAGCGTCAGTAAACAAAAGAATTGAGCGCACACTCACAGACCTGCTGTGAGCGCAGCACACCAATTGACCTGCAACATAAAAATGTTTCTTTGTTTGTCAACATCACATGTCCACATCACATGTCCACATCACATGTCCACATCACATGTCCACATTTTTATTAAACCAGTGCTCCACAGTCACTGGTTGACTATAAACAAGGCTTAAAGACCTTTATTTTAAACAAACAACCCCTCCTTGTTGTCCTGATCTAACGTGTGGAGTGGTAGTAGCTGAGAGTGGTCCACCAGCCAGACTCTGAGCTCTAACAGACCAGCTGAGATCTCAGAATATCACATGAGATGGTTCATAACGTTATTTACAAGGTTTGACCAAAACGCTACAAGTTTCTCATCACAAGATGATCTTAGTGTCAAACTGTGGGATGAAAGGTGGCGGGTGATATGCATTCCTTCAAGGAATGCTAGGCCTTGAATGGATTCAGTTTTTGTGTCTCTGACATCCAGTAAAACTAATTCTGTCCACTTCAATCATTTAGTTCATATTTCAGTTTGAACCTGCATCCTGTTGCTTCAGCTCACATCTTTTATTCTTTATTCAGATTGTTCAGCTGCAGTTTGTCAGAGATCAGCTGTTCTTCTCTGGTCTCAGCTCTGAAGTCCAACCCCTCCCATCTGACACAACTGGACCTGACTTCAAACAAACTGTCTGACTCTGGAGTGAAGGAGCTCTGTGGTTTCCTGGAGAGTCCAAACTGTAGACTGGAGGTTCTGAGGTCAGTTCACTGCAGCTGTTGGAGGTTTTCTATGTTTGTCCAACTAAAATCATTCCCTGATACTTCACAATTTATTCAGTTATAAATGTTTCATTCATTTAACCCTTTGATGGTCTAAAATCAGCCCCACATTTTAATGTTTTATTTTGGTGCTGTCAGTAACCACAGATGTTCCTGACAAAGACTAAAAATCCTTGTAATGTCTTTTATTTAGTCAGAATAGTTTGAAATGCTCCTGTAAGCTCACAGTAACTTTACGGCCCTTTAGTGTTCATCAGGGACAATCAGCTGTTTGAAACCGTTATAAAAACAACTTTTCATCACATCTTTGTCTCATCATAAAAACATTGCTATCAGTAATGTTTCTGACCTTCATCTCTGAACTTTTAATTGTTGTATTAGCTGACTTGGTGAAGTTTTCCTTGTTCCATGTGTAAACCTCTGTAAAGATTACCGGGACAGACTTCAACGTACCCTGGAAGTGCTGCGTTGTTCCCAGCTGGACGCTGCTGCCCAGTCTCGTCTCGTCCCACAAAATAGTTTGAGTTGGAGTGTAAAGAGCAAAAAGACACTTTGATTGTGCACAAGTCAACATTTAGTATGAGAAGCTGTTCCACGTGCACGCAGGCTGAAGAATCGTGCACTCCTCAGCTCTTGGCTTCCCCCAAAGCAGGACGTCAATAGTTGATGCAGCAGCTGCAGCAGCTGCTAAAACATCTGCTTCAGTAGAAGAACTAATGAAACACAAACTGGTGTCGTGCACGAGGACACTTTCAGGAAAACAAAACCTCCATGTCTGACCACCGAGCAACACGTGCACATTTAACAAAAACACTGCATCATTTTCAGCTAACGGTTCTGGAGGGTCTTCAAAAACTCTCAACTGAAATCTTTAAATAATTAACAAAAAATACTTTTAGACAAATTAAAAAAGGAAAATGACTTTCTTTACCCACAAACTGACATAAAACATATATATGATCAATTTAACAACAAATAAAGCAAAAAAAATAAAAAAAATTGGAGTTTCTTTTTAACCTAAAGGCTTTAAAATCAATTTTATCATTTAAATTTGTTAGCATAGATGACTCTTCCAGCAGAATATGCTTGATAGATGAAGAAATATCAGAATGATGGACAGAGGAATAAAAACACACAAGTTTCTCATCACAAGATGATCTTAGTGTCAAACTGTGGGATGAAAGGTGGCGGGTGATATGCATTCCTTCAAGGAATGCTAGGCCTTGAATGGATTGTTTTTGTGTCTCTGACATCCAGTAAAACTAATTCTGTCCACTTCAATCATTTAGTTCATATTTCAGTTTGAACCTGCATCCTGTTGCTTCAGCTCACATCTTTTATTCTTTATTCAGATTGGAGGACTGCAGTTTGTCAGAGATCAGCTGTTCTTCTCTGGACTCAGCTCTGAAGTCCAACCCCTCCCATCTGACACAACTGGACCTGAGCAGGAACAAACTGTCTGACTCTGGAGTGAAGGAGCTCTGTGATTTCCTGGAGAGTCCAAACTGTAGACTGGAGGTTCTGAGGTCAGTTCACTGCAGCTGTTGGAGGTTTTCTATTTAAGCACGGTGGTGCAGGTTGTAGAGCTGCTGCCTCTCAGTGAGCAGGTTGCCCTTGTTGAAATTGAGGTCCGGGGGCCTTTCCGAGTGTAGTGCATGTTCTCTCCATGTACGTGTGGGTTTTCTGTGGATACTCCAGTTGCCTTCCACAAACCAAAAACATGCATGTTTGACTGATTGGTAACTCTAAATTGTCTCTAGGTGTTAGTGAGAGAGTGAATGATTGTCTCTTTTGTCTCTTTGTCCCTGTGATGGACTTGCGACCTGTCCAGGGTGTCCAATGCCTCTCACACAGTGATGGCTGGACATGGGCACCAGTGACCCAAAAAGGAAGAAGCAGGTACAGGGAGTCCTCAAGTTACGTACGAATTACGTTCCTACGCATCGTTCCTAACCCAATTTTGCCGTAAGTCGGACACCCCAGGAGCCGCCACTGATACACGTACATGTACTATACTGTACAGTTACCAAGCACTTCGCCTATCCTAACACAGTACCCTACATAATTATCAAAAAACACATACAGTACATTTAGAGACAATTACAGTAAATAAAATTATAGTAAATAAAAAAGTAAAATTTCTTACTTTGAGCTGGCCAAGCCTGTCTCCGTCTTTTAGCATGTTAGCTCGTTGCACGTCCGACCTCTGCAGCTTTATGCTGCTTCACGCAGTCCAAACTGTTTACAGGAAGGACTGTTAGCATGTTAACTCCATACATTTGGAGCGATCATGAAGGAAAAATAGTTAATAACTTACTGGGAGCCGTTTCTCCGCGGTGTCCTTCAAGCAGGCTGTGCGCCGCGTTAGCATCTTAGCATCTCCATAGCTGTCTCCGGTGGGGCTAACGTTAGCATGTTAGGCCGTGATTCCTCCGGCTGTCTGCTGCTTCACGTGTTCCACAGCGTCTTTTTCCTTCGTTCATCTGCAAACCCACCGTTCAGCTCCACCTAATGTGTCCGCGCGGAGCAACCTCTGAACGGACACGGTCCGGCTGTCGAAGCCGGAGCTATCCGAAGCCAACCGAAACATGGCGGCCGGAAACTGTCGGAAACTGCGTATATCGGCTTAAAAATAATAAAAATAATAATAATACTAATAATACTTTATTTATAAAGCCATTTAAAACAACCACAGCTGCAACAGTGCTGTACTAGCCTGGCCCTCGCCTTCCTGCACAGCTCCGCTCAATTCTCATTTCCCTTCACTGCACAGTCTGGGATTTCTCCCATTAACAACGATTTCTCCAGTAGATTTTTGACCGGACCAATCAGAGAACAGAAGGGGCGGAGTTTTTGACCCCTAACCCACGCCCCCACCTGTCCCAGCGCGCAGAGCCCTATAAAAGGCTCTGCCAGCGCGCAGCCAGCGAGCAGTCGCATGTTCTCATTCAAAGCGATGCAAAGCGATGCAGGACTGTTTTATATGTGATATAAATGTATTAATTTCCCCTTCTTAATCTCTTATCTGGAGTTTTCTTTTGTTTTTTTGGCCAAAAGTCAAGTGATCGCTCCCTTCTCCCTCCTCCTCCTCTCTCTCCGCTATGAGGAAATGCCTCAGGTTGTCACGAGAGAATTAAACTAGGGTTTTATTGCTGCCCGAGTCCCATCAGATTTTCTGGTCTTCTGGTGAGCTGGACCAGCGCTCCATTAGGGTTGTACATCTCTGTGTGACAGACGATTCGATTCACATCTAGATACAAAGGTTACGATTCGATTCAAAAACGATTTATTTTAAAAATGGAACGATTCGATTCGATCCGATGCAGTGTAAAAGCGATTCGGTTCGATTCGATTAAACTTCAAATAATTCTACGTTTTAACATTTGTTGATGTACCGGTAGACAAATATTTCATTATGAAAGAAAAAGGACCACTTCTATAAATGTGACATTCTTAGAGCATTTTTAAATTTGTAAAAGTCCACATATATCATATCTAAAAGGGTGCTGTAAAGCACTGGTAAAAATAAAGTAAAAAGCCAAACAAAATAATCACATGTTAAATGTGTTTATTTTTAAACATGGACCTAAAAAGACCAGCTAAAAGAAAATTTCCTACAGAAAATACAGAAAAAATATAAAAGGCACAAATGGTTACAGCAGCATGTAATAAAATAAAAATCACTAGGAAAAAAAACCAGGAATAAGCTATAAGCACAAAGCTCCTGAGTCCTGTGCAATAACCTGTTGTGCAATAACCTGTCACACAACCTGTAGTTTGGTAGTTATGTGCAATATAGATCATGTGCATTTTAGCTTATATTTCATTACTACCTTGAAATAGTTATTCACACAAATTCATCCTGCTTCACCGTTAAAATTCTACCATGTTGTTTACTATTTTTCTCTTCAGAAACTTTGTAAATATTATAATTACTGTTTCACTTTTTGGTAGTTTATTTTGTACCCTTATTGCATGCTTTAGTATTTCCTGTTTGCTTGTTGTTTGTTTTTTAGCAAGTCAAAATCGTTTTTTCTCATCCTGAGCATTTCATTGTACTAAGTTAACCCTGTGTTAACCTGCATATGACAAATAAACACTTGAACTTGAACTTAATAATACAAAACATAATGCAAGAACAGTACGCCTAACAACAGCAGCACGAACATGAGTTTGTGTGAGCAGGTGGGCACGGATTAATATAAAAACATGCTCTCTGTACCTCACGCTCTCTTTACCTCTTGACTTCTGGCCTGGTCCCGCACAGATCTAGCTGCAATCCTCATTTCAAAGTCTTCTCCCAACAGCTCGTCCAGCGCTGACATTTTCTTCTTTTTATAGGGTGGTTCATCTGAAATAGAAAGCTCTCTCATTATAGTGAATGTGTTTATGCTGATACAATGAATGCAGCACAAGTTTAAGACAAAGTCAGCTCATTCTTGATCACAAGTTATAAAACACAAACCTGTATGCTCATCTTGGGTCTGGGGTGTATCATTGCAGACGTCTGGTCTCCATTTGCAGGTTCACTCTGACATGGATCAGTCTGCACTGGACCTCTCTGAACTGAATCCCCCGTTGTCTACAAATAAAACATGACATTACATTTCAATCAATCAATTTATTCACTCAATTAAAAAAAAATCATCATTTTACAAACTCATTATGACAACACATTTACACGAGTGAAGAGGGAGCAGGAAGAAGAAAATCTTGTATAGACCTGCCCCCTTTCTCAATAATTACAAAAATGTCATGGCCGTAAACATTAAATTAACAAAACAAGTTTCAAACAATATTTAAACAATAACATACATAACAATATACCACTGTTCCCATTAACAACTCAATATGTAAGCGTTAACCATTCTTTTTTATACTGTTTCTTGAATCGGATTATTTAGTGTACAGTATGGATAATACAGTGTAAACAATCAAAAAACATTAGGCAGAATAACAACATGACAGCAACAAAGCACAGCAGACTGTAACTGAATGCACAGATGTATTTTAACAGTGTGTTGGAGGATTTACCTTGTGATGCAGGGATGTTGCTTCTGCTGACACGCTTTTGAATGTCTTCTCTGCATCATGGCTGCTGAGGAAAGGCAGGGACTTAAAACGAGGGTCCAGGGCTACTGCAACTATCACAGAGTTGCCCGTAAAATTGAGTAATAACGTTACCCGTCGCTTTGTGTGATGCAGCTGCATGCTCCTCGTTATGAGGCTCGAGCAGTTTGTACTCCTCTCTGTTTCCTCGTTGCATGTTGCTGGTCGAGGAGGTTTGTTGTGCTACCAGTGTACTTCAGAGGTGCGCTGCATAGCTTACAAATAGCGTGGCTTTTGTCGAGTTTTCCGTCCTTCTAGTAAAACCCGAAAACGTTCCACACTTTAGATTTTTGTCTGGCTGATGTGTTGAAAATCTTTCGCGGTGACTCGCTAGCGCGGCGGCTACTATTTACATCCATGCTCGCTCGTGCTCTTGGTGAGCTATGGCGCATGCGTGAGAATAGCTTCGCTCTCGCGTTGTTTTAGAAACGCATTGTAAACCCAGCAAGTCTCGCGATAACCGGTCCGTGTCTTTTCAACCGGTTCATCTCTGGAATTTGTGGCTGGTTGCTGTCGGTTTACGTGGCTGCTACCGATGCAACCACATCGCTAGCTTGTCAAACCGGATATCCGGTCGAATCGGTTTATCTATAACAAGCCTACGATCCATGGTTTTATTTAATTTCATAAAAACGTTTTATTAACATATAAACACAGAATATGTAGGCAGCGAGAGAAAAGCTGCAGGAGGCAGAGCTGAAGTCAAGTTCAGCAGACACGGGGGAGACCACGGGGGAGCAGCCATATATGGCTCTGAGGGGAGGGAGCAGAATGGTTTTCCCTGTTCCTCAGCAGAGGCCAACGCCTCCAGGAGAAATCGTTTTCTATGGGAGGAATGCCAGACCCTAGTCCGAAGCAAAGTGAAGGACAAGGGTCTGGTTTTAACCAGGCTAGTGCTGTACACATGAAATCAAGAACATTTAAACAAAACAAAAAAAAAACAAAAAAAAAATTACTTCATATTTTTATTACCGGTAATTATGATGCGTTCGTAGCTCCAAATTGCCATAAGTCGTGGGCATCGTAAATCGAGGACTCCCTGTAAAAGCTAATGGATGGACAGGAAATTATTTTTTTAAAGACTATAAAAAGAAAATTACCTGTATTTTTTAATTTTCATTTAAGACACAAAACTAAAATCAGCTCATATTTAAAATTATACTTTATTTAAAAATTAAAATCAAGAAACCCCTCCTTGTTGTCCTGATCTAATGTGTGGAGTGGTAGTAGCTGAGAGTGGTCCACCAGCCAGACTCTGAGCTCTAACAGACCAGCTGAGATCTCAGAATATCACATGAGATGGTTCATAACGTTATTTACAAGGTTTGACCAAAACGCTACAAGTTTCTCATCACAAGATGATCTTAGTGTCAAACTGTGGGATGAAAGGTGGCGGGTGATATGCATTCCTTCAAGGAATGCTAGGCCTTGAATGGATTCAGTTTTTGTGTCTCTGACATCCAGTAAAACTAATTCTGTCCACTTCAATCATTTAGTTCATATTTCAGTTTGAACCTGCATCCTGTTGCTTCAGCTCACATCTTTTATTCTTTATTCAGATTGTTCAGCTGCAGTTTGTCAGAGATCAGCTGTTCTTCTCTGGTCTCAGCTCTGAAGTCCAACCCCTCCCATCTGACACAACTGGACCTGAGTTCAAACAAACTGTCTGACTCTGGAGTGAAGGAGCTCTGTGGTTTCCTGGAGAGTCCAAACTGTAGACTGGAGGTTCTGAGGTCAGTTCACTGCAGCTGTTGGAGGTTTTCTATGTTTGTCCAACTAAAATCATTCCCTGATACTTCACAATTTATTCAGTTATAAATGTTTCATTCATTTAACCCTTTGATGGTCTAAAATCAGCCCCACATTTTAATGTTTTATTTTGGTGCTGTCAATAACCACAGATGTTCCTGACAAAGACTAAAAATCCTTGTAAAGTCTTTTATTTAGTCAGAATAGTTTGAAATGCTCCTGTAAGCTCACAGTAACTTTACGGCCCTTTAGTGTTCATCAGGGACAATCAGCTGTTTGAAACCGTTATAAATACAACTTTTCATCACATCTTTGTCTCATCATAAAAACATTGCTATCAGTAATGTTTCTGACCTTCATCTCTGTACTTTTAATTGTTGTATTAGCTGACTTGGTGAAGTTTTCCTTGTTCCATGTGTAAACCTCTGTAAAGATTACCGGGACAGACTTCAACGTACCCTGGAAGTGCTGCGTTGTTCCCAGCTGGACGCTGCTGCCGAGTCTCGTCTCGTCCCACAAAATAGTTTGAGTTGGAGTGTAAAGAGCAAAAAGACACTTTGATTGTGCACAAGTCAACATTTAGTATGAGAAGCTGTTCCACGTGCACGCAGGCTGAAGAATCGTGCACTCCTCAGCTCAGAACGTCTGACTCCTGTTGGCTTCCCCCAAAGCAGGACGTCAATAGTTGATGCAGCAGCTGCTAAAACATCTGCTTCAGTAGAAGAACTAATGAAACACAAACTGGTGTCGTGCACGAGGACACTTTCAGGAAAACAAAACCTCCATGTCTGACCACCGAGCAACACGTGCACATTTAACAAAAACACTGCATCATTTTCAGCTAACGGTTCTGGAGGGTCTTCAAAAACTCTCAACTGAAATCTTTAAATAATTAACAAAAAATACTTTTAGACAAATTGAAAGAGGAAAATTACTTTCTTTACCCACAAACTGACATAAAACATATATTTTTGTTTAATTTAACAACAAATAAACAAAAATCTGAAATGTGGAGGGTTTTTTTTAACCTAAAGGTCTTTAAAACAATTTTATCATTTAAATGTGATATTTTCATTTCAAGCTGAGAAAGCTAAAAAATATTGACTAATTCTTCTTCTTTCGGCTTTTCCCTTTTCAGGGGTCGCCAGCGAGTCATCCTCCTCCACCTCACTCTGTCCTCTACATCCTCTGTCCTCACTCCAACTACCTTCATGTCCTCTCTAACTGCATCCATATATCTCCTCTTTGGCCTTCCTCTGTGTCAGTGGCGGGCTGTGCATTTCACACCTAGGCCTTCAGCAGTGCTTTATCTGAATCAATTCAACCATCAATAACTATTTTCCCCAAATTTTTAGACCAATTTTTGGCTGATATATGACCGTTTCCATTCATTCATTGTGTGTTTGTGGATTTAGAAAAAGCATATGACAGGGTGCCAAGAGAGGAGGTGTGGTATTGCATGAGGAAATCTGGAGTGGCAGAAAAGTATGTTAGACTGGTACAGGACATGTATGAGGACAGCAGGACATGTATGAGGACAGCAGGACATGTATGAGGACAGCAGGACAGTGGTGAGATGTGCTGTAGGAGTGACAGATAGCTTCAAGGTGGAGGTGGGATTGCATCAAGGATCGGCTCTGAGCCCCTTCTTGTTTGCTCTGGTGATGGACCGACTAACAGATGAGGTCAGGCAGGAATCCCCATGGACTATGATGTTTGCAGATGACATTGTGATCTGTGGTGAGAACAGGGAACAGGTGGAAGAGAACTTGGAGAGGTGGAGGTATGCACTTGAAAGAAGAGGAATGAAAGTCAGCCGTAGTAAGACAGAGTACATGTGTGTGAATGAGAGGGAGGCTGGTGGAACAGTGAGGCTACAAGGAGCAGAGGTCACAAAGGTGCAGGACTTCAAGTACTTGGGGTCCACTGTCCAGGAAAATGGGAAATGTGGTAAAGAGGTGAAAAAGAGAGTCCAGGCAGGATGGAGTGGATGGAGAAAAGTTTCAGGAGTGATTTGTGACAAAAAGGTGTCAGCAAAGGTCAAAGGAAAAGTTTACAAGACAGTGGTGAGACCAGCTATGTTGTATGGTCTGGAGACAGAGACATTGACAAAAAGACAGGAGAAAGAACTGGAAGTGGCAGAAATGAAGATGCTGAGGTTCTCCTTAGGAGTGACAAGGATGGATAAGATCAGGAATGAGATCATCAGAGGTACAGCACATGTTGAACAACTGGGAGATAAAGTTAGGGAGGCCAGACTGAGATGGTTTGGACATGTCCAGAGGAGGGACAGTGGTTTGGACATGTCCAGAGGAGGGACAGTGGGTATATTGGTAGAAGGATGTTAGAAATGCAGCTGCCAGGAAAAAGACAAAGAGGGAGACCAAAGAGGAGATATATGGATGCAGTTAGAGAGGACATGAAGGTAGTTGGAGTGAGGACAGAGGATGCAGAGGACAGAGTGAGGTGGAGGAGGATGACTCGCTGTGGCGCCCCCTGAAAAGGGAAAAGCCGAAAGAAGAAGAAGAAGATATGACCGTTTCCATTCATTCTGATGGGGGTTGGGTAATGGAGCAGTACCACTTTCGGCCACTACGCGCGCTAAAGGACCCTCTAGGCTTTTAACGACCAGTATACCTGTGTACGGATATTTTAGAGCAAAAAAAAGTCCTGCTGGATGGACAGTGCGCGCACATCATGCTGCAGTTTAAAGATAAAATTAAAGTGTTTAACTCTCCATTCCTGCATCATCCTGGAAGGCTTGACCAAGCTCAAAGCAGCTGTGCGCCGTGATGGACAGCAGCTTCACAGCTACAGGACAGATGCACGTGACGTGCAGCAGGTCCTCGGATGGATGGATGGATGGATGGATGGATGGATGGATGGACGGACGGATAGATGGATGGACGGATGGATGGATGTATGGATGGATGGATGTATGGATGGAAAGCTTGGACTTCAGTCTGTCTGGGTTCAGGAAGGCAGGATGTTTGCTGGAGCTGACGTGCAGGAGGAGGAGGGCAGTGCTCTGAGCGCTGCACCTGTTGCCTGCTCAGGAGTTGACAGAACGCTTCACCAGCGACGCAGGGGATGAAGAATTCAACGAGTTTGAATAAAATCAAATAAATAAATATATATTTTTTGGTGTTTATCTTGTTACATTCTAAAGAGATGAAGGTTGTTGCAGCATGGCACACACGTTTGGAAGACCCGACAAGTGAAACTATTTAAATCCAGCGGATTGAACATTATATTCATTTATTAAAGAAAAGTTCAGCTCAGACACATCTTTGCTATAATTTTCAGCAAACAAATATTTTTTTAAGTGTTAATCTTATAAAATTTTAAACAAATGAAGGTTTTAGCAGCGCACGAATGTGAAGACCGGTCAAAGCGACAATTACGTTCATTTTTAAAAGAAAAGTTCAGCTCAAACACACTTTTACTATAATGTCAGCAAACAAATATATTTTTAAGGTGTGTTGTTAAAATTTAAAGACATGCAGTACATGCTTGACACAGCAAAACTCTTTTTTTAAATCCAGCTGATTTTCAATATTATTTAGGAATATAGCAACATTTTACTCACCAAAAATCCAGATTATTTGTACACAAAATCCATCCAGCTATTAAATGAACACAACAATATCTTTGCTCGTGCAGCTGCTACAGATGCAGCTTGCTAGCTGTGGCTCGTCCACTCTGACTGTCCAATCAGAGCGTGTGAATACACTGACGTTTCAGTACGACGTACAGAAAACGTAAAAGTTGCAGAGAAGGCTTCTGGTGTCTCCCATAGACATTAGGTGTGGCCAACTCAACATCTGATTGGTTGAAGAAACAGCTTGGTGGACAGAGCCACAAGGCTTGCAGTGAAGCCAGTGAAGGCTTTCAGGCAGATTTCTTTGACCCTGGCACCAAATAGTGGCTGAAATGTGATTGGTTCAATGCTTAAATATGAAAATACACTCTGGAAGCAGCTCAATGAGGGGGGCAGCAATGAAAGGAAGCGGCCAGACCATTTGTAATTATTTAATACGTATTCATGGACAAAATATAATAAAAAAATAATAATAATAATTTTAAATTTAAATTTTAAATACATTAAATTTAGGCCTTCAGAGAAGGCTTTGCAGGCCCTGCAGACCGCCACTGCTCTGTGTCTTTATCCTGGCAGCTGCATTTCTAACATCCTTCTACCAATATAACCACTGTCCCTCCTCTGGACATGTCCAAACCATCTCAGTCTGGCCTCCCTAACTTTATCTCCCAGTTGTTCAACATGTGCTGTACCTCTGATGATCTCATTCCTGATCTTATCCATCCTTGTCACTCCTAAGGAGAACCTCAACATCTTCATTTCTGCTACTTCCAGTTCTTTCTCCTGTCTTTTTGTCCATGTCTCTGTCTCCAGACCATACAACATAGCTGGTCTCACCACTGTCTTGTAAACTTTTCCTTTGACCTTTGCTGACACCTTTTTGTCACAAATCACTCCTGAAACTTTTCTCCATCCGCTCCATCCTGCCTGGACTCTCTTCTTCACCTCTTTACCACATTCCCCATTTTCCTGGACAGTGGACCCCAAGTACTTGAAGTCCTGCACCTTTGTGACCTCTGCTCCTTGTAGCCTCACTGTTCCACTGGCCTCCCTCTCATTCACACACATGTACTCTGTCTTACTACGGCTGACTTTCATTCCTCTTCTTTCAAGAGCATACCTCCACCTCTCCAAGTTCTCTTCCACCTGTTCCCTGTTCTCACCACAGATCACAATGTCATCTGCAAACATCATAGTCCATGGGGATTCCTGCCTGACCTCATCTGTTAGTCGGTCCATCACCAGAGCAAACAAGAAGGGGCTCAGAGCCGATCCTTGATGCAATCCCACCTCCACCTTGAAGCTATCTGTCACACCCACAGCACATCTCACCACTCTCCTACTGTCCTCATACATGTCCTGTAGTCAAAGTCAAAGTCAACTTTATTGTCAGATCTGCAATATGTACTGTACAGGACATACACAGGACCGAAATTGCGTTGTACCAGTACCAGTACCAGTTGTACCAGTCTAACATACTTTTCTGCCACTCCAGATTTCCTCATGCAATACCACACCTCCTCCCTTGGCTCCCTGTCATATGCTTTTTCTAAATCCACAAACACACAATGGAGTTCTTTCTGACCCTCTCTGTACTTCTCCATCAACATCCTCAAAGCAAAGATGGCATCTGTGGTGCTCTTTCTTGGCATGAAACCATACTGCTGCTCACAGATAGTCACATCTTGTCTAAGTCTTGCTTCCACAACTCTCTCCCAGATCTTCATTGTGTGGCTCATCAACTTAATTCCCCTGTAGTTGCTACAACTCTGTACATCACCTTTATGTTTATTAAATTTGTTCATTTTTTTTACAAAAGAAACAATACAAGGCAATCTCATAATGATAGTGTACAAAATGTAAAAAAATGAAAGGTAGCAGAAAGAAGAATAAATCTTATTATATCTGCCCCTTATCTCCAACAATCAGATTTAAACAACAGTAGTCAAACCATGTAAACAATAATAATCTTCAACCAACTGTTACAGGTCCCGAGTGTCAGGACTGCTGCAACAGTGATGACACACCATCTGAAGAATAATAAAATTAGGAGTCAGGGATGACAACCATTGTTTCGCCGTTTAAATCCAGAAAGCGTGTTTATTTATAGGATTTATTAACAAATAAATATTTTACAGTGTACCTGTACGGTATTAATGATTTACAAACCAGATTTCCTTCTCTTACCAGTGTTACAGTAATTAACCTTTTCACATTTTCACCCTTCACTTAGATGAAGACAATGTGTCAAACAGGATAAATCAACTGTTTTAATGATCTACTGCATCTAGCTCTATATTTACTGAAATAAGCATTAAAATATACACTGACTTTAACTGAACACCAATCAAAAATAAAATGACAAGACTTACAAAACAAATGCAGAATCTAACCTTGGTCCACCTTTAACCTCAGTTCCCACACTTGGTGTGAATATCATTCAAACAAAACTAAAGTGAAACTCAAAACCCGGAGTTAGCAAGATATAACATTCTTCTATTCACTTTCCCTCGCGAGACCTTCCCAGCGCGGGCTGGCATACTGCCAAATTTAACGTGACTGTTTAAACTTGCAACTACTGCACAGAAACCGCCCCACAGTGATATGTGCTGTTCACATAAGAGGTAAACATCTTACATCGTAGTTGTGATGGGTTTTCACCATGTACTGACCTGAAGAATAATAAAATTAGGAGTCAGGGATGACAACCATTGTTTCGCCGTTTAAATCCAGAAAGCGTGTGAAGCCAACCGGAAGTCCGTCCGCGAAACCAACCTGGAAGCAACGCACCCCCCCAAAACAAAGGTTCCGCTTCGTCATCACCGCTCCTCAGGAAAACACTATAAAAATGCAGGCATATTAACTTGCCGAACCGCAAACAAAATATAACATATATTTGAAAATAGGATCAGCTGCACATGGAAATACTTTACATTCATAAGAAAACCAAATATTGTGGTGACATTTTTAGGTGCACCACACGCTCCCCAACTTAAAAGGTGGCTCCCGACACTTCAACGCCAGTGATAACATTTCACAAAATATTAACAACTTGGTTCTTATCACAGGAACCTCACTCAAAAGAACCTTTCCCTTCAGTGTACACATCTCAGTATACAAAATTATAAGGCACTGCAAAAGGCATTGTCGTTGCATAAGGCACAGTCTGTTGAGTATAAAATTGCTCTTGTACAGGTTGCATTACCCATAATGGTGAAGCTTGTAACCCACACAGTCCAACATGACCTATGACCCCTTGTGGCTGATAGGAGGGCTGACCCATAGTGTTGTAGGTGAATGTCTGAGGTGGTCTCCTTGCTCGCGTAGACCTCCTGAGAAATTCCTCCTGAGTTGGTACTCGCTCCTCTCGCTCAATTTCAGGTTCAACCTGTTCAGTGTCTCTTCCCAGTTCTTGTTCTCTTTGTGCATCGTCCGTTTCACCGTTTTGGACCAGTTCATTTTCAGCTGGATGCTGAAAATGTTCATCTACAGTGTTCAGTTGAGAGTCCCTCTGTTGGTCCACGGGTGTGAAAACTTGGCTCGACACTGGATGAGTTTGGGTGACTGGTTCCTGTAGTCTTGTTGACGCAGGTACTCTGAGCCAATAACGCATCCTGGAGTCACTCTCAGAATCTGATGAGTCGCTGTCTCGATTACTTTGGCTTGGAGTGACCCGGTGGCCTCTGACTCTGCTCTTGGTGGGTGCTTTATCTTTTCTGTGATCAACAGTTAAAGGTAAGTCATTCACCAGGTGCAGCAGATTTCTGTGGAGGACCCTGGTATTCTGGGCATTGTTCTCAGGACATACTTTGTAGATGGGGCTGTCATTGATCTGCTCTTTGACAATGTACACAGTCTGCTCCCAATATGACCTGAGCTTTCCAGGTCCGCCCTTTTCTCTCAGGTTGCGAACTAACACTCGATCACCAGGCTCCAAGACAACTCCTCTCACATGTTGGTCATAGTGTTTCTTTCCACGAGCGCTCGATTGCTGGCTGTTGTTGTTAGCAATACGATAAGCCTCTTTCATCCTCCTTGCCCACTCTTGAACATATCCATATGGTGTTTCAC
>JBBPBX010068867.1:0-19013 GCA_038048925.1 Garcialebias charrua
CGTACGGAAGTCATTCTCCATGGCCTCTCCGAACTCCTCCCACGCCCGAGTTTTTACCTCAGCAACCACCCGAGCCGCATGCCGCTTGGACTGTCGGTACCTATCTGCTGCTTCCGGGGTCCCACAGGCCAAAAAGGCCTAACAGGACTCCTTCAGCATGACAGCATCCCTCACCGCCGGTGTCCACCACCGGGTTCGAGGGTTGCCACCACGACAGGCACCAACAACCTTGCGGCCACAACTCTGATAAGCTGCCTCGACAATAGAGGTGCGGAACATGGCCCACTCGGGCTCAATGTCCCCCGCCTCCCTCGGAACGTGCTCAAAGCTCTCCCGGAGGTGGGAGTTAAAGCTCTGTCTTACGGGAGACTCTGCCAGACGTTCCCAGCAGACCCTCACAATACGTTTGGGTCTGCCAGGTCTGACCGGCATCCTCCCCCACCATGGGAGCCAACTCACCACCAGGTAGTGGTCAGTTGACAGCTCCGCCCCTCTCTTCACCCGAGTGTCCAGGACATACGGCCGCAGATCAGATGAGACAACAACAAAGTCGATCATCGAACTACGACCTAGGGTGTCCTGGTGCCAAGAGCACATATGTACACCCTTATGCCTGAACATGGTGTTCATTATGGACAATCCATGACGAGCACAGAAGTCCAACAACAAAACACCACTCGGGTTCAGATCAGGGGGGCCGTTCCTCCCAACCACACCCCTCCAGGTCTCACTGTCATTGCCCACGTGAGCGTTGAAGTCCCCCAGCAGAACAAGGGAGTCCCCAGGAGGCGCACTCTCCAATACCCCCTCCAAGGACTCCAAAAAGGGTGGGTAATCTGCGCTGCCGTTTGGCGCATAGGCACAAACAACAGTCAGAGTCCATCCCCCCACACGTAGGCGAAGGGAGGCTACCCTCTCGTTCACCGGGGTGAACCCCAACGTACAGGCACCAAGATGGGGGGCAACAAGTATGCCCACTCCTGCTCGGCGCCTCTCACCATGGGCAACTCCAGAGTAGAAGAGTGTCCAACCCCTCTCAAGGAAACTGGTTCCAGAGCCAGAGCCATGTGTTGAAGTGAGTCTGACTATTTCTACTCGGAATCTCTCGACCTCGCACACTAGCTCAGGCTCCTTCCCCACCAGAGAGTTGACATTCCATGTCCCAATGGCCAGCTTCTGTAGCCAAGGATCAGACTGTCAGGGTCCCCGCCCTCGGCCACCACCCATCCCACATTGCACCCGACCCCTTTGGCCCCTCCCATAGGTGGTGAGCCCATGGGAAGGGGGACCCACGTCTCCTCTTCGGGTTGTGCCCGGCCGAGCTCCATGGGTGAAAGCCCGGCCACCAGGGGCTCGCCAACGTGCCCCACCTCCGGGCCTGGCTCCAGAGTGGGGCCCCGGTGACCCGCGTCCGGGCGAGGGAACATTTTGTCCATTTATTTTACTCATCATAAGGGGTCTTTGGGCTGCACTTTGTCTGATCCCTCACCTAGGACCTGTCTGCCTTGGGTGACCTTACTAGGGGCATGAAGCCCCTGACAGCATAGCTCCTAGGATCATTGGGACACTCAAACCCCTCCACCACGGTAAGGTGGCAGCCCAGGGAGGGGTGAGGCTATACTGAGGCTATACTATGTTTCATAAACTGTGGCTAGGATGTGTAAGAGAAGTGGAGTATGCTCTATTCACACAATGAGAGTTGTTGGCCAATCGACTTCATGTTGTGCCATTAACTCTAAAATAGTTGTTGAATCAAGTGTTTACTTATGTAGGTAAAACTAGATGCTAAACAATCCATTAAAATACACCATAATGCAGAAAATGGCATCTATTTATTTCTACTAATTACTAACTTCTACTAATTGAACTACAGCCATTTAAGTTGACCTTTTGGGTCTAAATCCATATTGGCAATAAGATGATAATTTATGTTTTTCCACAAACTTGTCAAATTGTTGCAAAAACAATTTTACTGTGAAAATTGAGAAAGAAGAGATATAGGTCTATAATTGGAGAATTGATGTTTATCACCACTTTAAAAAAGGAATTACTTTTGCTGTTTTCATTTTACTTGGAAATGTACCTGTTAGAAAAGAAATCTGCTACCAGAATGTCATTGCAAACCCTAACCAAAGCTGTTTCTGTGCTATGAAGCTGCTTGATACCAGACTGAAAGACCAGACTGAAAGACCTAAAATATTTTGTTCTTATTTAAAAATTGATTTAACTGAGTAAAACTTTTTTTATTTTTTAGGATTTTGGACAGAAAGGGGAGTTTTGAGATTGGTCTGTAATTTGAGCAGGCTGCCCAATGGATGGTAGGACTTGTTTACACAATGATGGGAGGATGGGTTCAGCAGGGGAGCCTGAGGGTTTTATGTGACCAACAACTTTGTTTAACAATGGAAGTGAAATGGAATGGAATTTACTTTTGGGTGAAGGCAGGGGGGACACCAAGGACAGGTCTCCAATCTGTCACAGAGACACAGACAGAGACAAACATCCGTCCACACTATCAGTCACAGCTAGAGAAAATTTACAGATGCTCAGAAGAGCCCAAAAAGGGATTCAAACTGAGGATTTGAGTTCTCGAATGAGAGTTCTAATCACTGATTATCAATAATAATTGATCATATGTATTTGTCATGCTAAATCCTTACTGGTAATTTTTTTTTCATTCAACCTTTATTTAGTCAGGTAAATCTTTTGAACCTCATGGGCTCATTTACGAAAGCGACCTGCTAAAACTAAAGAACAATGAACAGCAGTGATAGAATTTCATTAAACAATAAACAAACAAACAATAAACAATAGAAAACAAAAAGAGAGAAAAAAACAAAAGATTTTTTTTTTTTTTAACAAAGTATCAAAAAACTAGCAAAACATTATAAGGTAGACGTATAAAATCAAAGACAGGAACAAATCTGCATTGGTTTTTGCCAGGATTCCAACAGATTCTGAAAACCATTTAGAGAAGTCAAGGTCGAGAGCTTCAGATCTTTTTGTAAGATATTCCATGAAGCAGGAGCAGAGTAGGAGAAGGCCCTTTTTCCAAGTTCAGTCCTCACTGACGGAACACTGCAGGTAATCATGTCCTGAGAGCGCACGCTGTAGCTGCACTCACGCAAAGACATGTAGGAGGAGATGTATGAGGGCAGCAGACCAAGAAGTGATTTAAAGATGAAAATGTACCAGTGGAAGAGTCTGCGTGAGGTTAATGATGTCCAGTTAACCAGTGAATACAGGGTGCAGTGGTGGGTACGATAATCACAACCAGTTATGAATCTTAGTGCACCATGATAGACCACATCCAACATCCGCAGGGTGCTTGTAGGAGCATTCATGTAGAGAATGTCACCGTAATCAATGGAGGGAATACTGGTAATCAGTGTGGGGAGTTTTTAATAATACAGATCAGATTGATGTGATTAGGCAGTCATATAGTCACATGTCTGTAAATGTATTACTGTATTATTAATACTATAATTAAAAGTGAGCCGTGCAAATTTGTTTGGATCAGACAAGTAGCCCTTTGTGTCACTCAGTCCCTCTGTAATAGCTTAGTCTCAAAAAGGTTGGTGACCCATGTACTATAACATACAATACTGTACCATACCATACCACTTTTTTTTTATAAAGCACTTAAAACAGCAGCAAGACCAACCAAAGTGCTGTGCAGTGCATGCTGTCAGCTGGATGATGCAAACAAACAGTTTTAGAGTTATCATTTTCCTAACTGTATTTAACATATATGAGAGTCTTTATTGTCATTTGCACCACATGTGGTACATGTGATGAAATGAGATTATGTACACAGGGTCCCAGTTACATCCAACAACATGCAAGAGAAAAACAGTAATAACACTTAGGATTAACTAAGAAAAACATCAGCTAGTAATACACTAAGCCCTAATGTAGTAGAAAAACATCATTATAAACAGCAGCACGAACACGAGTCTGTATGAGCAGATGGTCACAGATGAACACAGCAACAAGAAAACAGATCAGCATCAGCATGATGTGATATTTTGCAGTGTTTATTCATATTGATTATTTATTCATGAGTCTAACAGCCTCAGGGTAGAAGCTGTTCCTCAGTCTAGTGGTTCTACATTTAATGCTCCTCAACCTCCGTCCTGAGGGGAGTGGAGCAAAGAGTGAGTGTGCTAGGTGAGTGGGGTCTTTCATGATGCAAGTGGCTCTTTTCCTGCATCTGGAGGTGTAAATGTCTGTGATGGTGGGGAGACTGACTCCAACAGACTTCTGTGCAGCCTTCACCACTCTCTGCAGAGCTTTTCTTTCTGCAGCTGTGCAACCTCCATGCCACACGTTGATACTGGAGCACAGGATGCTCTCCACTGCACACCTGTAGAAGGAGGTGAGGACTGGGCTGCTCAGACCAGCTCGTCTCAGCCGTCTGAGGAAGTATAGTCTCTGATGACCTTTCTTGATCAGGCTTGATCCAACAACTTTCAAATGAGTTTTATGCTCAATGTGATGCTTGAAATTGTCCAATTTCCATTCAGTCCACATTTTTCCCTCCAAAAACTCACTTGCTACTTTGGCTTCACTGCATGTTTTGCAAAGCAGACCTTTCTTACTGAAAAAAGAAAATATCTCTCCCAGTGTCACCACTTGTTCTTCTGTTTTTAGATACTCTGACAGCCATTCCATCTTAAAAGAACTGCATTTGTTTTTTACTTTAACTAGGTGATTGAATATATTACCGTGTTTGTTTCACCATTATAAAGGTTTAGAATTTGCTTCTCTTAACTCTGCTTCACTGATGTTAGCTTACTTGCATGGCACCACAGAACGTATGGGTAGCACACATACACAAGTTGCGTCTTGGACCAAACGGTTTTAGAAAATTTTGAGTCTGAAAAGTCACCCAAAATATCCTCTTAGCAGCTTAAATAGAGAGACCACAGAGAAGGAAAACATGGGCTTCTGATGCTCTGTTTTTTCTGCTGGAGCCAGACTCACCATCTTTGGATATGTTGTGGTATCCCTGTGGGACGTGTACACATTGGTCCCTGTCCAATATGACCCCGTATTGGGGGGTGAAACGAAGGGGCTTTTACGCTTGCTTTTTCCAGCATACAATTACCCGCATGATAATGATGATGTGGAGCTTCTGGCTGACTCCTAATTATCACTGCCTTGCTATTCTGGAGTGTTACTCCTAACAAAACCCGCTGTGGGCCTGTTTACCTCTGTTCACCTTGGTTAACTAATCAAACTCGAGAACTCAGGCGCTCTTGTCTGAAAACAGAATGCCTGTGGAAGAGGACTGGTTTGGTTGCCCACCGGGAATATTTTAAAGAGGTCCTTGAAGCTTATAACAAGGCAGTTAGTGATTCATTCAACCTTTATTTATACAGGTTAGTCTCGTTGAGCCACGTGGACTCATTTGCAAGAGAGACCTGATTTCTAACAAAGAGTGAAGAGAAATAAAGAAGTTAACAACAAGTCAACAGAAAAAACAGAACAACACTATGCAAAAAAAGAAAATCAACAGTCTACATACATACAATATCAACAATGTGACATAGTAATGTGATGCCAGGTCATCTTATTTTAGCAATATCCTTCACCAGAACAAAAACAATCCTAAAGTGTTATTTAATATTATCAGCAGCATTGTATCTCCTCCAGCGCACCATGCTTCATTAACCTCAAACAATGACTGTAACATGTTCCTCAGTTTTTTTCATAAAGAAGTTGATGGACCTGAAATCCAATATATCTCGTAGCTTTGCTACCTTTCATGAAGAGCCTCAGTGTTCTGTCATTTTCTTCTTTTGTTCCATCCATCCATCCATTTTCGTCCGCTTATCCGGGGTCGGGTCGCGGGGGTAGCAGCCTAAGTAGGGAGGCCCAGACTTCCCTCTCCCCAGCCACTTGAAGCAGCTCCTTTGGGGGAATCCCAAGGCGTTCCCAGGCCAGTCGAGAAACATAGTCCCTCCAGCGTGTCCTGGGTCTTCCTCTGTGTCTTCTCCCGGTGGGACATGCCCGGAACACCTCACCAGGGAGACGTCCAGGAGGCATCCTAACCAGATGCCCGAGCCACCTCAACTGGTTCCTCTCGATGTGGAGAAGCAACGGCTCTACTCCGAATCCCTCCCGGATGACTGAGCTTCTCACCCTATCTCTAAGGGAGAATCCAGACACCCTGCGGAGAAAACTCATTTCAGCCGCTTGTATCCGAGATCTCATTCTTTCGGTCACAACCCTAAGCTCATGGCCATAGATGAGGGTGGGAACGTAGATTGATCGGTAAATTTAGAGCTTTGCCTTTCGACTCAGCTCTCTCTTCACCACGACAGACCGGTACAGCGCCCGCTTCGCTGCGGATGCTGCACCTATCCGCCAATCGATCTCACGCCCCAGTTTTCCCTCATTCGTGAACAAGACCCCGAGATACTTAAACTTCTCCACTTGGGGCAGGACCTCCTCCCCGACCCGGAGAGGGCATGCTACCCTTTTCCGGCTCAAGACCATGGCCTCGGATTTGGAGGAACTGATCCTCATTCATTCAACCTTTATTTAGTCAGGTAAATCTTTTGAACCTCATGGGCTCATTTACGAAAGCGACCTGCTAAAACTAAAGAACAATGAACAGCAGTGATAGAATTTCATTAAACAATAAACAAACAAACAATAAACAATAGAAAACAAAAAGAGAGAAAAAAACAAAAGATTTTTTTGTTTTTTACTCATCCCGGCCGTGTCACACTCGGCTGCAAACCGCTCCAGCGAAAGCTGTAGATCACGATCTGATGAAGCCAATAGGACCATATCATCTGCAAAAAACCGAGAAGCGATTCCAAGGCCACCAAAATGGATCCTCTCAACACCTTGGCTGAGCCTAGAAATTCTGTCCATAAAAGTTATGAACAGAATCGGTGACAAAGGGCAACCTTGGCGGAGTCCAACTCTCACTGGAAACGAGCCTGGCTTACTGCTTGCAATGCGGACCAAGCTCTGACACCGGTTCTTTTGTTCCGATTTCATTAAATGACCTGACCTCATTAGTTGGCAAAATGAAACTCTCTACTTGTTCATTGGAAATATTACCCAGCTCTTTGCTTGTTCAGACTCTAACCTGTATTGACTCAACAGTGTTGGCGATAATTACTGTTACAAAGAACATAAGGTCGTTGTTGTTGTTATTGTTGCCTTTAATTGCCGAGTGTTTTCACACGAACATGCCGGTTAAACTGTAAATAAAATAAACAAAATGCCAATACTTAGTATTGCAAAATTCAAATAAACACAAACTTAAACATAGACTTAAGAACTAGAATAGATTAGAATAGATTAATTGAATAAAATTAAATTGATTAAATATATTAATTTGATTGAATAGATTAAACATATACTTAAGAACTAGAATAGATTTAACCAACCAGTTATAAACATCAGCATTTAAATATCACAGTGCAGCAACAAAGCTATCATTTAGCTAACTAGCCTTTCATTTTATATTTTCTTTTTTATACAAGAAACATGTGTTTGCTATGTGTTCTTTTTTATAAAATGAATAAATAAATAAATAAATGAAATGAAAGTTAGCTAACTAGCTGCTACCCGTTAGCATCTTATTAGCTCTAAGCTAATTCACCAAAACCCACGCTTAGAACTACAAAATAACATATCTCTCACATCTTACAGCATTAAATATAACTTACCACGTTGGGCAATAATCATGAACACAAGTAAGATATGATTTTATGTTAGATTTGGCTTGTTATTTTCAGCTAACGGCTAAATAAAACCCACTTCCGGTCCGCCGTTGATTCACTTCCTGTTTAACCGTCAACTCACTTAAACAAAAAGTAAAGCTATAGAGCCCTCTAGTGGAAAATGGGAGGAGTGAATCCAACATCCCGGCCCCGATGACCTCGATAGACGGTCATCCGAGAAAATTGGTGAGCGACAAGCTAGAATTAAATAACCTTACTTAACTACTCAAATTTAACCTTGTAATAAGAAACCTTTCAAATGAAAATATCTGTTACATATTTTCATGGTGATAACTTGACTTAGAGTAATAATTAACAGTTTACAGTAATCGTGAACATGAAAATAAGAAAAATCATCTATAACATATGAAGAAAAGAAAACACACAAGCTGAAGGTAATTAGAGCCTACTCATCCATATTTCCTTCTAGCAAACATAGCTTGTGTATTGGACGGGTGTAAGTCCCTCTGTGAGTCTTTACTTGCACCGATCGCACTAGTCCATCTGCTCCGATGTGGACATCAGTGACCAAACCAGAGGCCACTGACTGCGACATAGTGTCTGAAATAGTGTCTTTCCCCGTAGAATGAACGGGCCAACTAACCCCAGGGGGTCATAAACTGAACTTATTGTGCTTAGCATGCCTCTTTTTGTGCTGGGTTTGTCCTTGACCTTGATAATGAAGGTGATGCAGTCATCTGTTGTGTCCCAGAACACCCCCAGAGCTCTTTCCAATGATGGATCTCCATCCAGGTCCAACAATGGCACTTGATTTGCATGTTCCTCCTCTGGGATAGACTTCAGGACCTCTGTTGAATTGCTTGTCCATTTAGTCAAGCGAAACCCTCCTTGCATGAGTAGGTCGATCAGTTGCGCTGCTAGACGGATGGCTCGTTGAGGTGAGTCTGAGCATTTCAGGCAATCATCCACATAGAAGTTTTGTTCTACAGTGGAGATGGTATCTGTGTCATACAGATGTGCATGATCTGATGCACATCTCCTCAATGCAAAACTTGCTGCGCTTGGAGACCATACTCCGCCAAAGAGGTGAGATGTCATACGGTAAGTAACTACCTCATTGTTAGGATCGTGGTCTTTCCACCACAGGAACCGTAACATATCTCTGTGTTCCAGAGTTACATGTATCTGATTGAACATTCCTTCAATGTCTGCCATTACAGCAACTGGACCTCGGCGGAAGCGGATGAGCACATTTATTAATTTGTTTGTCAGATCTGGTCCCTTGTGGATGACGTCATTGAGAAATGTTCCATCGTACTTAGCTGCGCAGTCAAAGATGACTCGAACCTTTCCAGGCTTGCGTGGATGAGTTACTGGGTTATGTGGGAGATACCACACTTTGCCATCAGTGCAGTCAAGCGAAGAGGCTGGGACCTCCTCTGCATATCCTTTATCGACGGTTGACTTCATTGCCTCCACGTACTTGTCTTTCAGGTCTGGGTCCTTTGTTAATCTGCGTTCCAGTAGTTGTAGTCTCTGTGTTGCTAAGTTGATATTATTAGGTAGTGTCACTGTTTCTTTCTTAAAAGGTATGTCTAAGGTGTAGTGTGAGCCTTCTTTGGAAAGCGAGTTTTCCCACAGTTTAGTCACCTTGTGGTCATTGATTGACAGACATTTTTCTTGAGTGGGGTCATCAGTGGGGTCATCAAGTTTCCAAAATCTTTTCACCTGTGTCTGCAGACTTTGATCTGACTTGAGGAAGTAGGCCTTAGCCTTCCTACCTTCGTTGTAATTGACAGGTCCATTTATGGCCCAGCCGAGTACTGTTCTGGTAGCGTAAGGGTCATTATCACCTCCTACGCGGTACTCTTCGACTCTGAGAAGACGTGGAGCATCTTGTCCAATGACGAGGTGCACATCATTGGCCTTGATGCTGGGAATAGGGATGTCTGCTAGGTGATCCCATCTGGCTACCTCGTCAGGTGCCGCGAGACAGCTAAGTCCTATGTTTAATTTCTTAAGTGTTCTCACACCATTAAGCGTGTAGATGCTGTCATCGTGTAGAGCGCTAATCTCAAGATCTACACTTCTAGTAAATAT
Source organism: Garcialebias charrua (assembly GCA_038048925.1). Classification (NCBI taxonomy): domain Eukaryota; kingdom Metazoa; phylum Chordata; class Actinopteri; order Cyprinodontiformes; family Rivulidae; genus Garcialebias; species Garcialebias charrua. Next base: position 9,810 of record JBBPBX010068867.1, read on the forward strand.
TCCTTCTTGGCTACTTCCTACTGTATCAAGGTCTAACCTTGCAGGCTTGCCTTTGACCTTGAGTCTCTTGGTCAGTTCTTCTGACACTAAACTGGTGTTGGCTCCAGGATCGAGTAATGCATATGTGACAGAACTGATGTTTGTAGCTTTGCCCCTAACGACCACAGGAACAATAGGCAAACAAACTTTACCATTTGCAGCTCCAGCGAACCCACAGGTGACATTAGGTGATCTGGTAGTTTGTGTTTGTTGGGTAGTTTTATTGTCATCAGTGGTGTCCTGCCCTGCTGTAGCGTTCTGTCTGTTAGTGTGGTTAGGATGCAGCCATGTGTTATGTTTCTGTCCACAGCCAGGAACGTTGCACACCCAATTGCGCGTGCAAATCTCAGCGTTGTGACCCATCATAAAACAATTTTGACACAGGTTCTTTCCTTGAACGAACACAAGACGCTCTGGCACTGTTAGTGATCTGAAATCTGGGCACTGGTTTAAGAAATGGTGCTCTGAACATTTGAGACATTTTAAATAAGCTGGCTTCTTGGTACGTGTGGACTTATTCTCCTGGACTGCAGCTGCCTTGACAGTGGTGGGGTAGCTTTGATGATGTTTCTTAGAGACTTTGGTAGGTGATGTAAAGTTGTTTGGCTTCTCCTGCTTCTTGTAGCTAATTAACCCACCAAAGACTGGATCTGATCTCTTTTCAGCCTCTGTCTCCACAAAGCTGACGACGTCGTCGAGTTTCGGTAGACGTCCCTCCTTTGTGATGTCATGGTTTTTATTTAACCACTTGGCCCTGAGATCTGATGGTAGCTTGCTAATTATCTCAACTAATGTGCGGCGGCCACTAAGCTCTTCTTCACATTTCATGGCAGCAAGTGTGTCCTTACAGCCTCTTAGTTGGTCTGCGAAGTCTCTCAGTTGTGTACTGTCTCTGATCTCTTTAAAGTTCAAAACCTTTTCAACCCAAGCTTGGGAGATGGAATGAGGATTTCCGAATCTTGATTTTAGTCGCTCAAGTGCTTCTTTGAAACCTGCGCTGGGACTGAGGTTGTATAGACAGTGACTAATAGCATCTCGAGCTTTTCCTTCTGTGTACTGGTGCAGACGAGTTAACTTTTCTTCAGGAGAAACAGACTCTTTGTCCACCATTGTGGTAAAAAGTCTCATGAACTTCCAATACTGGAGGGGGTCACCATCAAACTTGATCATATCTGTTGGTGGGAGCCTGAGAGAGTCTACTTGGGCTTGATACTGCTGCCTTGAAAACTCTAGCAGTTGTGAGATTGAATCATCTGCTATCTGAGATGTTGATGGTTGTATTATAGTAGGGATTTTTCCAGTTATAGGTGTAGAATGAAGATCTGCAGCTAGGGCTTGCATCTTTTGCTGATTATGTAGCATCTGTGCGTCCAGCTCAGCCTTGTGATGTATTCGCTGAAGTTCCAGCTCAAACTCCACCTTGTTGAGTCTAATTTGTAGCTCAAAGTTTTCCTTCTCTTTCTTCCTTAGGGCTTGGATTTTCTCCAGTTCTGCTGATGTGGAATTTTTATCTTTCATGTCAGCTGGTGGTTCACTAAATAAATCAACTTTAGTGACATCTGACTCATCATCAACATTTGGATGGACACCAGCTCCATCTTCCTCTTCTTGCAGCCAGGCTAGAGCCTCGTGACGCACATCATGAACGTTCATCAATATAAGCTTCTCATAAGCATCAGACTCTTCTTTGTCAATATCATCGGTGAGCTGAGTATGATAGCATCTATGAATTTGTCGAAGCTGTGCAAGTGCTAAGTCGAGGCTTTGCAGCACTGACCTTAATTCTTCTGGCTTATTTTCTCTGATTTTTTCATTTGCAGTTGTTATCATCTTAGTTACAGCTGCTTTAGCTTGTCCTCTCTTCCTCTTTAGTGTTGCAAGGTCTTCAGACATGGTTGCCTCGTGTTTAACTTTATGTTACAAAGAACATAAGGTCGTTGTTGTTGTTATTGTTGCCTTTAATTGCCGAGTGTTTTCACACGAACATGCCGGTTAAACTGTAAATAAAATAAACAAAATGCCAATACTTAGTATTGCAAAATTCAAATAAACACAAACTTAAACATAGACTTAAGAACTAGAATAGATTAGAATAGATTAATTGAATAAAATTAAATTGATTAAATATATTAATTTGATTGAATAGATTAAACATATACTTAAGAACTAGAATAGATTTAACCAACCAGTTATAAACATCAGCATTTAAATATCACAGTGCAGCAACAAAGCTATCATTTAGCTAACTAGCCTTTCATTTTATATTTTCTTTTTTATACAAGAAACATGTGTTTGCTATGTGTTCTTTTTTATAAAATGAATAAATAAATAAATAAATGAAATGAAAGTTAGCTAACTAGCTGCTACCCGTTAGCATCTTATTAGCTCTAAGCTAATTCACCAAAACCCACGCTTAGAACTACAAAATAACATATCTCTCACATCCTACAGCATTAAATATAACTTACCACGTTGGGCAATAATCATGAACACAAGTAAGATATGATTTTATGTTAGATTTGGCTTGTTATTTTCAGCTAACGGCTAAATAAAACCCACTTCCGGTCCGCCGTTGGTTCACTTCCTGTTTAACCGTCAATTCACTTAAACAAAAAGTAAAGCTATAGAGCCCTCTAGTGGAAAATGGGAGGAGCGAATCCAACAATTACCATTAACAACTTCCTGAACCAAGGGTTTGTCCCATTATATTTTAAAACAGCAGAAGTGACCCCTCTCTTAAAGAAACCTAATCTTGACTCTGGCTCCTTTTCTAACTTCTGTCCGATCCCTAAACTGCCTTTTCTCTTATGTTTTTCAATGTAATTTACTAATTACTTGAAAAAGTTGTAGAAATCCAACTCAGAGCCTGGTTCTGTCAGCTAAAGATCACTGATCCCTTTCAGTCTGGTTTTCTAAAACACCATTCCACTGAAACGGCATTAGTAAAAGTCCACAACTATATGTTAATGGCTGCCGGTGATGGGAAATGCTCTGTGTTGGTCCTATTCGATCTTTGTGCAACCTTTGGTACCATGGATCATAGTTGGTATTTCTGGCTCAACTTTTAACTGACTCACTTCATACCTATGTCACAGGACATTCTGTATCAAGATGGACAGGTTCTCCTTTGACTATGCCCCCTTAACTTGTGGGGTACCACAAGGCTATCAGTTCTGGGTCCACTTTTGTTTTCCTTTTATATTCCACTTGCCAGCATTATTCACTCCTTTTCTGATATTTATTATCACATTTATGCTGAAGACATTCAATTGTATTTTTCCTTTATACCACACCCAATGGACAAGTTGGCCAGCCTTGTCCAATGTTTGTACCAGATCAGTGACTGTCCGATTTTTTTTTAGAAATTTCTTGGTTTTAAACATTCGTGAACTCAATGTTCACGAATGAGGGAAAACTGGAGCGTGAGATCGATAGGCGGATAGGTGCAGCATCCGCAGTGAAGCGGACGCTGTACCGGTCTGTCGTGGTGAAAAGAGAGCTGAGTCGAAAGGCAAAGTTCTCAATTTACCGATCGATCTACGTTTCCACCCTCATCTATGGTCATGAGCTTTGGGTTGTGACCGAAAGAACGAGTTCTCGGATACAAGCGGCTGAAATGAGTTTTCTCCGCAAGGTGTCTGGACTCTCCCTTAGAGATAGGGTGAGAAGCTCAGTCATCCGGGAGGGACTCGGAGTAGAGCCGCTGCTTCTCCACATCGAGAGGAGCCAGTTGAGGTGGCTCGGGCATCTGGTTAGGATGCCTCCTGGACGCCTCCCTGGTGAGGTGTTCCGGGCATGTCCCACCGGGAGGAGACCCAGAGGAAGACCCAGGACACGCTGGAGGGACTATGTTTCTCGGCTGGCCTGGGAACGCCTTGGGATTCCCCCAGAGGAGCTGCTCCATGTGGCTGGGGAGAGGGAAGTCTGGGCCTCCCTACTTAAGCTGCTACCCCCGCGACCCGACCCCGGATAAGCGGAAGAAAATGGATGGATGGATGGTTTTAAACACTAGTAAGACAGAGATGTCGATTACAGCTCCCAGACACGTACATCCTAAAATCAGTCTGACAATTGCCTCTTTTTGCCCAGTAGCCAAATAAAAAAATCCAGGAAGGAGTCAAGTCTACAAGCAATACAGAACGCAGCTGCCAGACTTCTCACCAAATCTAGCAAATAATGTCACATCACTTCGGTTCTATATTCACTAAACTGGCTCCCAGTGGAGTTTAGAATTTGTTTTAAAGTTCTTGTGTGTTGATGTATTTAAATGGCCAAGCATCTGTTTATCTTTCTAGTTTTGTCTTCTTTCCCAGACACTGAGTCTCTTGGATGTTCCATGTATTAGGCTGAAAACTAAAGTCAAGTCATCTTTATTTATAGAGCACTATTTAAAACAGGTAAACTTATCAAAGTGCTTTACAACAGTATCAACAATAATAATTACAATATCAACAATATTTACAGTATCAATCAACGAGATTTGGATTAAAGAAAAAAAACACACAGCAGTAGAAATATACTCTTAAAATTTTTATACAACAGTATTAGAAACACCCCTTATGATGAATAATATAAATGGAGTCAATGTTCCCTTGCCTGGACGTGGGTCACCGGGGCCCCACTCTAAAGCAAGGCCCGGAGATGGGGCATGTTGGCGAGCGCCTAGTGGCCGGGCTTTTACCCATGGAGCTCGGCCGGGCACAGCCCAAGGAGGAGATGTGGGTCCCCCTTCCCATGGGCTCACCACCTATGGGAGGGGCCAAAGGGGTCGGGTGCAATGTGGGATGGGTGGTAGCCGAGAGCGGGGACCCTGGCGGTCTGATCCTCAGCTACAGAAGCTGGCCATTGGGACATGGAATGTCACCTCTCTGGTGGGGAAGGAGCCTGAGCTAGTGTGCGAGGTCGAGAGATTCCGAGTAGAAATAGTCAGACTCACTTCAACACATGGCTCTGGCTCTGGAACCAGTTTCCTTGAGAGGGGTTGGACACTCTTCCACTCTGGAGTTGACCCTGGTGAGAGATGCCGAGCAGGAGTGGGCATACTTGTTGCCCCCCATCTTGGTGCCTGTACATTGGGGTTCACCCCGGTGAACGAGAGGGTAGCCTCCCTTCGCCTACGTGTGGGGGGACGGGCTCTGACTGTTGTTTGTGCCTATGCGCCAAACGGCAGTGCAGATTACCCACCCTTTTTCCGGCTCTCGACAAAGCAAGTCGCATATCTTTTTGCTCCTACCCTCCCTAAGTTTTCCTCCTCCCTGCTTGCTTTTTGTCTCGTCCGTGACTCTTCAGCGCTCACTCGAACCAATTTGCGATGGAGTTAATAAATTGGGCTGTTTCATCTATAGATAAGATTTTTTCCACGAAGCGGACCGGGCCAGGAGAAGCGGCCTGCCCCTCTGACACGCACGCTGTCGGATACATGATGGACTCAACCCATGTGTTTGACCGTCCTGTCTGTCGAAGACGTGGAAGATTTGTGGATTATTGGGATATTGGTGGCAGCTGCTCTGTTTTTTGGCGTGAGCGGAGCTGTCTGTTACTGGAAGATCAGGAAGGCTTCGGCAGCTATCGGCGCACTGGCCAAACTTCCTGATCAGCAAGAGTCTGATCCGGGCTGTGAGCTCCTCAACCCAGCTGTTGTACGAGCTGAACCGCACAATGGGAGCGTTAGACCACCGTGGACCTGCGTTGCGCTTTGGAACTCGTTTACAGCCGCCCGGCATTAATCAGGGCACGGACGGGGGTTCGTAGCTTCGGAAACTCATCTGATTCTGCGATTTTGGACCTGAACAGCACCTGGACTCTGGAAGGCTGCAGTCAAAAAGAACACTGTGGCCTGGATTGAAGATAAACAATAACTATCTAATCTAGCTTCTGCGCGACCTTGGAAAAGAAGAAGGCTGTTTGCTAGGAACTATTCTCCTGGAGTGAAGCTGAGAGACACTGCTGACCCCCCCCCCTCCCTCCCCAGAGGTCTCTGGGAGTGCGCTCGAAGGCGCCAAGCATAACAACTGCTGAACTGTGTTTTCTGAGTGCTGCTCACAGACTCTTTTGATCTCCTTGCATGTCGTCAAATCTGCAACAATGTCTTGTCTGGTTGTGCTTATTGCTGATAGAGTTTTTGGGACTTTATCATGGAGTGTCTTAAGGCAATCTTTGATAGATTCTTTTTTTGAATATCACAAATGATACCTATTGTGTTTTTCCTTTTTCCATATCTGTGACCTTCATCCGGAGACGGATGAGCGCGGCCGCGCAGAAGAATATGTCATGTGTTTGGAAATGCTGCAGCTTGCATACTCTCCCTCTCTGGATGACTGTGCTACATAATCACGTTGTATTAATTAACTGGTGCAATGTTAATAAATAAATCTCTTATCTCTTATCTCTCTTTTTGGAGTCCTTGGTGGGGGTATTGGAGAATGCATCTCCTGGGGACTCCCTTGTTCTACTGAAGGACTTCAACGCTCACGTGGGCAATGACAGTGAGACCTGGAAGGGTGTGGTTGGGAGGAACAGCCCCCCTGATCTGAACCCAAGTGGTGTTCTGTTATTGGACTTCTGTGCTCGTCATGGATTGTCCATAACGAACACCATGTTCAGGCATAAGGGTGTACATATGTGCTCTTGGTACCAGGACACCCTAGGTCGCAGTTCAATGATCGACTTTGTTGTCGTCTCATCTGATCTGCGGCCGCATGTCCTGGACACTCGGGTGAAGAGAGGGGCGGAGCTGTCCATTGACCACTACCTGGTGGTGAGTTGGCTCCGATGGTGGGGGAGGATGCCGGTCAGACCTGGCAGACCCAAACGTGTTGTGAGGGTCTGCTGGGAACGTCTGGCAGAGTCTCCCGTAAGACGGAGCTTTAACTCCCACCTCCGGGAGAGCTTTGAACACGTTCCGAGGGAGGCGGGGCACATTGAGTCCGAGTGGGCCATGTTCCGCGCCTCTATTGTCGAGGTAGCTTATCAGAGTTGTGGCCGCAAGGTTGTTGGTGCCTGTCGTGGTGGCAACCCTCGAACCCGGTGGTGGACACCGGCGGTGAGGGATGCTGTCAAGCTGAAGAATGAGTCCTATTGGGCCTTTTTGGCCTGTGGGACCCCGGAAGCAGCAGATAGGTACCGACAGTCCAAGCGGCATGCTACTCGGGTGGTTGCTGAGACAAAAACTTGGGCGTGGGAGGATTTCGGAGAGGCCATGGAGAATGACTTCCATACGGCTTTTAGGCGATTCGGGTCCACCATCCGACGTCTCAGGGGGGGAGGGGGGGAGCGGTACGCGACCAACACCATTTATGGTAGGGATGGCGTGCTGTTGACCTCAACTCGGGATGTTGTGAGTCGGTGGGCGGAATACTTCAAAGACCTCCTCAATCCTACTGGCACGTCTTCCACTGATGAAGCGGAACCTGGGGACTTTGGGTCAGGCTCTCCAATCTCTGGTGCTGAGGTCACCGAGGTGGTTAAAAAGCTCCGCGGTGGCAAGGCTCCGGGAGTGGATGAGATTTGCCCTGAGTTCCTTAGGGCTCTGGATGTTATGGGGTTGTGTTGGCTTACACACTCTGCAATATCGCGTGGACATCGGGGGTAGTTCCCTTGGATTGGCAGACTGGGGTGGTGGTTCCCCTATTTAAAAAGGGGGACCGTAGGGTGTGTTCGTACTATAGGGGGATCACACTCTTAAGCCTCCCTGGTAAGGTCTGTTCAGGTGTTCTGGAGTGGAGGGTCCGTCGGATAGTCGAACCTCGGATTCAGGAGGAGCAGTGTGGTTTTCGGGCTGGTCGTGGAACACTGGACCAGCTCTACACCCTCAGCAGGGTCCTGGAGAGTACGTGGAAGTTTGCCCAACCAGTTTACATTTGATTTATGGACTTTGAGAAGGAATTTGACCGCGTCCCTCGGGAGGTTCTGTAGGGGGTACTCCGGGAGTATGGGGTACCAGACCCATTTATATGGGCTGTTAGGTCCCTGTACGACCGGTGTCAGAGCTTGGTCCACATTGCCGACAGTAAGTCAGGCTTGTTTCCAGTGAGAGTTGGACTCTGCTAAGGTTGCCCTTTGTCACCGATTCTGTTCATAACTTTTATGGACAGAATTTCTAGGCGCAGCCAAGGTGTTGAGAGGATCCGTTTTGGTGACCTTAGAATCGCTTCTCTGCTTTTTGCAGATGATGTGGTCCTATTGGCTTCATCAGGTCATGATCTACAGCTTTCGCTGGAGCGGTTTGCAGCCGAGTGTGATACGGCCGGGATGAGGATCAGTTCCTCCAAATCCGAGGCCATGGTCTTGAGCCGGAAAAGGGTAGCATGCCCTCTCCGGGTCGCAGAGGAGGTCCTGCCCCAAGTGGAGGAGTTTAAGTATCTCGGGGTCTTGTTTACGAATGAGAGAAAACTGGAGCGTGAGATCGATAGGCGGATAGGTGCAGCATCTGCAGTGAAGCGGGCGCTGTACCGGTCTGTCGTGGTGAAGAGAGAGCTGAGTCGAAAGGCAAAGCTCTCAATTTACCGATCGATCTACGTTCCCACCCTCATCTATGGTCATGAGCTTTGGGTTGTGACCGAAAGAACGAGATCTCGGATACAAGCGGCTGAAATGAGTTTTCTCCGCAGGGTGTCTGGACTCTCCCTTAGAGATAGGGTGAGAAGCTCAGTCATCCGGGAGGGACTCGGAGTAGAGCCGCTGCTTCTCCACATCGAGAGGAGCCAGTTGAGGTGGCTCGGGCATCTGGTTAGGATGCCTCCTGGACGCCTCCCTGGTGAGGTGTTCCAGGCATGTCCCACCGAGAGGAGACCCAGAGGAAGACCCAGGACACGCTGGAGGGACTATGTTTCTCGGCTGGCCTGGGAACGCCTTGGGATTCCCCCAGAGGAGCCGTTCCAAGTGGCTGGTGAGAGGGAAGTCTGGGCCTCCCTACTTAGGCTGCTACCCCCGCGACCCGACCCGCGGAAGAAAATGGATGGATGGATGGAGTATTAGAAATGAAAACACTGGATAATATATACATAATCAGCTCACACAGTGTGAAACACACAGGAAGGGAGGTGGCCTCCTAATGTTGGGGGGCAGGTTGTTCCAACGTTTGGGGGCAAAGACTGAAAACGCCCGATCTCCTCAGAGCTTCAGTCATGTTTTAGGAACAGCCAAAAGCACCTGATCGGATGATCT
>JBBPBX010068868.1:0-19012 GCA_038048925.1 Garcialebias charrua
TCTCTCTGGAGGGCTTTCATCTCATACGGTCGGACCGGACAGCGGAGAGCGGTAAGAGAAAAGGAGGAGGACTGGCGATATTTGTGAATAATAGATGGTGTAATTCTGGGCACATCACTGTTAAAGAGCAAATTTGCTGTAAAGACATTGAACTGTTAGCAGTTAGCATGAGACCTTACTATCTACCACGGGAATTCTCGCATGTTATCGCGATAGCTGCGTACGTCCCCCCCTCTGCTAACGCTGACGCTGCCTGTGACGTCCTACACTCAGCTGTGAGCAGAATACAGACCCAGCACCCACAGGCCCTCCTTCTGATCTCTGGGGATTTTAACCATTCTTCTCCATCCTCAACGTTGTCTATCTTCACCCAGTATGTCACCTGCCACACCAGAGAAAATAAAATATTGGATCTGTTTTTTGCCAATATCAAGGAGGCATATAACTCATTATCTCTTCCTCCCCTGGGAAGATCTGATCATAATCTGGTTCATCTTTTGCCTGTGTACAAACCACTTGTACACAGAGAACCAGCCACCACCCGCACAGTGAAGAAATGGACTACAGAGGCTGAGGAGGCTTTGAAAGACTGTTTCAGTACAACTTTGTGGGAGGAAATGTGTGATCCTTATGGGGAAGATATTGATGGACTCACATATTTCATAACGGATTATGTTAATTTCTGTGTGGAGAACACTGTACCCACAAAGACTGTTCGGTGTTTTTCCAACCACAAGCCCTGGATTAATCCTGGTATAAAGGCTCTTTTGAAGGAGAAGAAGAGAGCTTTTAGGTCAGGTAACAAAGAGGAGATGAAAGCCGTGCAGAGAGAGCTGAGGAGAAAAATCCGAGAGGGCAAAGAACACTACAGAGAGAAAATGGAGGTCCAGCTAAAGCAGAATAATGCTAGAGGAGTCTGGAATAGCCTTAAATCTATTTCTGGCCATAAAAAGCCTGTCTCCCAGGAGTGTGGGAACCAGAAGTGGGTGAATGAACTCAATCTATTTTTCAATAGGTTTGATAACTCTCCTGCTCCTCCCACTACACAGGCACCACTGCTGACGCCTCCCTGTCCGACAAGACCGACACACTTTCCTCTCACCTCTCCCACATTCACCCCGCTTCCTCTCAATATGAACTCACCTCCAAACATGTCTCCTGCTGACGTACATTCCAGCACAACCACCCCGCCCCCCCAATCCAGCCTGACATTTACAGCACCCCAGGTGAGAAATGAGCTCAGGAGGATAAAGACCAGGAAGGCTGCAGGTCCAGATGGCATCAGCTCAAAACTTCTCAGGACCTGTGCAGATGAGCTGTGTGATGTGACTGGGTATATATTTAATCTCAGCTTGAGATTAGGGAAAGTCCCACAGCTGTGGAAGACATCTTGCGTGGTACCAGTCCCGAAGACCCCACATCCAAAAGACCTCAACAGCTACAGGCCGGTGGCATTGACATCTCACCTGATGAAGACCTTGGAGAGGCTGATTCTTTCCCACCTCCGCCCCCTGGTGAGCCCATCTATGGACCCACTACAGTTTGCCTACCAATCTGGCATTGGAGTGGAGGATGCCATTATCTACCTCCTTCACAGCTCTCTTTCTCATCTGGAGACTGCTGGGAGCACAGTGAGAATCATGTTTTTTGATTTCTCTAGTGCTTTCAATACCATCCAACCAGTGATATTGAAAGATAAGCTGGAGAACGCAGGTTTGGACCATGAGCTCATCACCTGGATCCTGGATTACCTCACAAAAAGACCACAGTATGTGAGGATCCAGGGTTGTCAGTCAGACACGGTTGTCTGCAGCGTGGGGGCTCCACAAGGAACAGTCCTTGCCCCCTTCCTCTTCACCCTCTACACCGCTGACTTTCAGTACAGCTCTGCCAGCTGTCACCTGCAGAAGTTCTCAGATGACTCTGCTATCGTCGGTCTCATCAAAGATGGAGATGATGGGGAGTACAGAGAACTGACTAAGAACTTTGTGGAGTGGTGCCAGAGGAACTGTCTGCAGATCAACACCGGAAAAACAAAAGAACTTGTGGTGGACTTTCGCAGGTCCAAACGGTCTCCTGCTGTGCCAGTGAACATTCAGGGAATGGACATTGAGATCGTGAGGTCCTACAAGTACCTGGGTGTTCATCTTAACAACAAGCTGGACTGGACTGACCACACTGCTGCCCTCTATAAGAAAGGACTGAGCAGACTGCATCTACTGAGGAGACTCAGGTCCTTCGGTGTGCAGGGGACTCTTCTCAGGACCTTCTTTGATGCTGTGGTGGCATCAGCCATCTTCTATGGAGTGGTCTGTTGGGGTAGCAGCATCTCTACTGCTGACAGGAAGAGACTGAACAAGATCCTCAAGAAATCCAGCTCTGTCCTTGGGTGTCATGTTGACCCAGTGGAGGTGGTGGCTGACAGGAGAATGAGGACCAAGCTTCAGCGCATGCTGGTGTTCCCGTCCCACCCCATGCATGACACTCTGACAGCCCTGAGCAGCTCCTTTAGTGCCAGGCTGCGGCACCCTAAGTGCGTGAAGGAAAGATACCGTAGGTCTTTCCTTCCGGCCGCCATCAGACTGTACAACACGCGCTGCTCTTAGTAGCTATATTTTGTTTTATACTGTTTCAGTGTTTTTTTGTACTAATTTGTATTATTTATGTATATAGAGATTTTTTAACATTTTTCTGAACTGGTCCCTGTCCTCTATGCTGCTGTGACAATGTAAATTTCCCCACTGTGGGATTAATAAAGGCATCTTATCTTATCTTATATGAAATCTAAATCAGAGCTAATCTCAATACAAATGTTTGATGTACTTTTATGATTTTGTCAATAAAAGGTTCATCTCCTGGTGAATCAACATAAGTTGACGTTTCTCGTGAGATTACATTTTGTCTGGTCACATTTAATCGGTTTAAATCCAAAAAAGAGTGAACTCATTAAATGTTTGGGTCAGATCAAATCTGCTCCAACTTTCATTTGGAATATGGTACAGTCAGTAAACTGATCACTACCTAAAACTCCTACATTATGAATGGTGAGAAATGTGTGTTAGCTAATTACAGACCAATATCCTTGTTGCCACAATCTTCAAAAATACTAAAGAAATTATTTATAAACAGATCAGATCAATTTATAAATAAACAAAATAATTTAAGTAATAGTCAGTATGGGTTTAGAGCAAATAAATCAACATCAATGGCCCTTGGGGAATTAATAGAAGTGATAACAAATGATGTTGATCAAAAACAGTATTGTGTTAGTGTTTTTGTTGATTTAAAAAAGGCCTTCGACACTATTGACCACACCATTCTCCTTGAAAGACTGAATGACATGGCATTAGAGGATTAGCAATACAGTGGGTATCCAGTTATATGAAAGATAGGAGCAGTTTGTACAAGTAAACAATGTAAGATCTGAATTTTGTATTAATGGATGTAGAGTCCCTCAAGGCTCTTTGTTGGGAACAAAGTTGTTTAATTTGTTTGTGAATGATCTGGTTGATATGTCAAGGCTTTTGAAGTGTGTTTATTTGCAGATTACACCACTTTTTTTGTTAGGGTGAAGATATTGAACAGATGTTAGAGATGATACAGGCAGAATTCTTAAAAATACAAATTTGGTTCCAACGTAAATAAGTTATTAAATTTGGAAAAAACAAATTACATGATATTTAGTGATAGAAAGAAAAGTATTGAAGTCCCGTTTAAAATTGACAGTAGGCCTATTAATATTATTGTCATCAGAACTTTACAGCATCGGGCAGAACACATCCCCACAAGGACAGAAGCGAAGGAAAAGGAACAGAAACACATCAACAAATCTCTGCAAACATGTGGATATCCCAACTGGGCTTTTGTCAAGTCAGCAAGGAAATCTGCTAAACACAATAATGAACAGAAAAAGTCTAACAGACGGAAAAACATTGTCATTCCTTATGTTGCTGGAGTCTCAGAGAATTTCAGAAGGATTTTCAACAAACACAACATCCCAGTACATTTCAAACCCAGCAGGACTCTCAGACAGAGGCTGGTCCACCCTAAGGACAGAACCCCGACACACAAACAGAGTGGTGTGGTTTACGCAGTCCAGTGCAGCGAGGTCTGCTCAGACCGCTACATTGGAGAAACTAAGCAGCCCATCCACAAAAGAATGTCCCAACACAGGAGAGCAACCTCCTCTGGACAAAACTCAGCTGTTCACCTCCACCTCACGGACAAGGGACACTCATTTGAGGACCAGAATGTGCAAATTTTGGACCGAGAGCACAGATGGTTTGAGAGGGGTGTGAAGGAAGCTGTTTATGTTAAGAGAGAAAAACTTTCTCTTAACAGAGGAGGAGGTCTGAGATTTCAACTTTCCAAGACTCTCACTCTTTCAGGTCACTCTTTCAGGGATGAAGATGTTCACATCCTTGATAGAGAGGAACGATGGTTTGAGAGAGGAGTAAAGGAGGCCATCTTTGTGAAAAGAAACCGCCCATCATTAAACAGGGGTGGAGGCCTCCGAGTTCAACTGTCCCCCTCCTACAATGCTGTGATTGCTGGTATCACTCAGCCCTCTGTGAATAGCAAACAACCATCAGGGTGCTAACGATCCATTGTTAGGCTGATGGTCCTCCTTGATCATGTGAGCAGCTGGTTTCAGGCTGTCATCAGCCAACTGGTTGTGTAACACTGTGAGAGGGTGCTATTTATAAGACTGAGCTGAACCCAGCACCTCAGACTGAGGAAGTCTTTCGGACGAAAGACGAAACGTTTCTACAATTTTTTGCTTTGTTTTGTTTTTTTGTTTTTTGAATGTCCAGAGGACCAGACTTAGCTTGTTTAGATTTTTCTACCTGGATTATTGAGCATGCATCAGGGTATTTCCAAGACTTATAACTCAGTTTTGGGATTGATTCCGAAACGTTTTACACCGGATGGGAGCAGAGGTGTCTTGTCTGTAAATTAGACTAACAAATTTCTTTGAGAAGCCTCTGTTGTTGGTTGGGAGGTGTTTTTTGTCAATTTACATACAGTGTTATGTCTTCTGTCAGAGACCTCAAGGGAACCCCCTACTGTTAAGGTGTGATCTGTCTATTTACATGTATGTGTTACCATCCATCCATCCATTTTCGTCCGCTTATCCGGGGTCGGGTCGCGGAGATAGCAGCCTAAGTAGGGAGGCCCAGACTTCCCTCTCCCCAGCCACTTGAAGCAGCTCCTCTGGGGGAATCCCAAGGCGTTCCCAGGCCAGCCGAGAAACATAGTCCCTCCAGCGTGTCCTGGGTCTTCCTCTGGGTCTCCTCCCGGTGGGACATGCCCGGAACACCTCACCAGGGAGGCGTCCAGGAGGCATCCTAACCAGATGCCCGAGCCACCTCAACTGGCTCCTCTCGATGTGGAGAAGCAGCGGCTCTACTCCGAGTCCCTCCCGGATGACTGAGCTTCTCACCCTATCTCTAAGGGAGAGTCCAGACACCCTGCGGAGAAAACTCATTTCAGCCGCTTGTATCCGAGATCTCGTTCTTTCGGTCATAACCCAAAGCTCATGACCATAGATGAGGGTGGGAACGTAGATCGATCGGTAAATTGAGAGCTTTGCCTTTCGACTCAGCTCTCTCTTCACCACGACAGACCGGTACAGCGCCCGCTTCACTGCGGATGCTGCACCTATCCGCCTATCGATCTCACGCTCCAGTTTTCCCTCATTCGTGAACAAGACCCCGAGATACTTAAACTCCTCCACTTGGGGCAGGACCTCCTCCCCGACCCGGAGAGGGCATGCTACCCTTTTCCGGCTCAAGACCATGGCCTCGGATTTGGAGGAACTGATCCTCATCCCGGCCGCATCACACTCGGCTGCAAACCGCTCCAGCGAAAGCTGTAGATCACGATCTGATGAAGCCAATAGGACCACATCATCTGCAAAAAACAGAGAAGCAATTCTAAGGCCACCAAAACGGATCCTCTCAACACCTTGGCTGCACCTAGAAATTCTGTCCATAAAAGTTATGAACAGAATCGGTGACAAAGGGCAACCTTGGCGGAGTCCAACTCTCACTGGAAATGAGCCTGACTTACTGCCGGCAATGCGGACCAAGCTCTGACACCGGTTGTACATGGAACTAACAGCCCATATCAATGGGCCTGGTACCCCATACTCCCGGAGTACCCCCCACAGAACCCCCCGAGGGACGCGGTCGAATGCCTTTCCAAGTCCACAAAGCACATGTAAACTGGTTGGGCAAACTCCCACGCACCCTCCAGGACCCTGCTGAGGGTGTAGAGCTGGTCCAGTGTTCCACGACCAGCACGAAAACCACATTGCTCCTCCTGAATCCGAGGTTCGACTATCCGACAGACCCTCCTCTCCAGAACCCCTGAATAGACCTTACCAGGGAGGCTTAAGAGTGTGATCCCCTATAGTTGGAACACACCCTACGGTCCCCCTTTTTGAATAGGGGAACCACCACCCCAGTCTGCCAATCCAAGGGAACTGCCCCCGATGTCCACGCGATATTGCAGAGTCGCGTAAGCCAACACAACCCCACAACATCCAGAGCCCTAAGGAACTCAGGGCGAATCTCATCCACCCCCGGAGCCTTGCCACCGCGGAGCTTTTTAACCACCTCGGTGACCTCAGCACCAGAGATTGGAGAGCCCGACCCAAAGTCCCCAGGCTCCGCTTCCTCAGTGGAAGACGTGCCAGTAGGATTGAGGAGGTCTTCGAAGTATTCCGCCCACCGACTCACAACATCCCGAGTTGAGGTCAACAGCACGCCATCCCCACCATAAATGGTGTTGGTCGCGTACCGCTTCCCCCCCCTGAGACGCCGGATGGTGGACCAGAATCGCCTCAAAGCCGTACGGAAGTCATTCTCCATGGCCTCTCCGAACTCCTCCCACGCCCGAGTTTTTGCCTCAGCAACCACCCGAGCCGCATGCCGCTTGGACTGTCGGTACCTATCTGCTGCTTCCGGGGTCCCACAGGCCAAAAAGGCCCAATAGGACTCCTTCTTCAGCCTGACAGCATCCCTCACCGCCGGTGTCCACCACCGGGTTCGAGGGTTGCCACCACGACAGGCACCAACAACCTTGCGGCCACAACTCTGATAAGCTGCCTCGACAATAGAGGCGCGGAACATGGCCCACTCGGACTCAATGTCCCCCGCCTCCCTCGGAACGTGTTCAAAGCTCTCCCGGAGGTGGGAGTTAAAGCTCCGTCTTACGGGAGACTCTGCCAGACGTTCCCAGCAGACCCTCACAATACGTTTGGGTCTGCCAGGTCTGACCGGCATCCTCCCCCACCATCGGAGCCAACTCACCACCAGGTAGTGGTCAGTTGACAGCTCCGCCCCTCTCTTCACCCGAGTGTCCAGGACATGCGGCCGCAGATCAGATGAGACGACAACAAAGTCGATCATCGAACTGCGACCTAGGGTGTCCTGGTGCCAAGAGCACATATGTACACCCTTATGCCTGAACATGGTGTTCGTTATGGACAATCCATGACGAGCACAGAAGTCCAACAACAAAACACCACTCGGGTTCAGATCAGTGACTTTAAATCGCCACATCTTATTACTTAGCACATTACAAAAGTAATGTTTCATAATATATTTTAAAATATTGATTTCATCTACCCTCGTTTTGGCTTAATTTTGTTATGCAACGTAGAACACACGTTGTTTTTTGAATTGACTATAAATGAGCATTAAACAGTGGCAAAATCATTTATTTGGTTTCCAAAGATCCTTGTTTAAAACATTCTATAAGCTTGTATGATAAATATTTGTTAGGACGTGTATACAGTATTTGTTTAAGCTATGTGTCAGCTAATCAAAACTGAGCACAGCTGGTAAGATTTATGAGAAATAATATTTTTTTAATGCAAACCAAACAAATTGCAAAGAATTTAACAATACTGCATCCTTTCAAATGTTTTTTCAGAGCCACACAGAGTAATTGCAGCCAGGATTACTTTAACCAAGACGATCCCATGATGATGACCTGCATCCACGACAATGTTGGGGTGCTACAGCTGAGACCACCCTGGTGTTTTCTGGCTGGCAGGTGCCGAGCATCCTGAAGGTGGTCTCGAGTGTTTGGGACTCGTTTTGGCTGTCCACTCACTGCGTCCATCCAGAAGAGCTGGAGGTGGTGTCCCGTGTGACACGACACAGAACCTTTTGTTTTGAATTAACTTAATGTTAATCAAATGAATCATAAACAACTAGGTTTTGTAATCAATTCGTTTATTTTATTTGTTTTTTCGCCTCATGCATGAAGACAAACCAGGGGACACGTTGTAGCAGTGGACTTCCCACTCACTCCATCCCGACCCTGGCTATTTGCAGTCCTGAAAAGAGAAAAGATCAAAAGTTTAAATCAACTACCTCATACATATACAGTACTGTGTACATAAACTTCATATGCTGCTTTGTCACTCTATTACAAATGTCAATGCCAGAACTTTCATTTTATTTTATAGATATACTTTTTACACTTTTATACTACTACAGTATGCAAAAAACTCAGGACAGTATTATTACACTTTTGTTATTTCATTTTATTTTATGCTTATGTTTATTAAATGTTTTAGTGTTTAAATGTTTACTGTTGCACCGAGGGACAGAGAGAAATGCAATTTCAATCCTGTGTATGTCCTGTACATATTGCAGTTTTGACAATAAAGTTGACTTTGACTTTGATAGACAACATCCAACATCTGCAGGGTGCTTGTAGGAGCGTTCATGTAGATAATGTCACCGTAATCAATGGAGGGAAGGAAAGTCACAGATACAAGGCGTTTCCTAACATTCAGTGTTAGACATGATCTATTTCTGAAAAAGAAACCCAGTTTAACTTTCAGTTTCTTTACTAGGTTTTCCACGTGGAGTTTAAAAGAGAGCTGTGAATCAACCAGGATACCCACATTTTAATGGAGAAAAATTTTGATTCAAAATTTCACAGTGTCAACAAATCCCCAAAATGTTGGGACAGGTAGCAATGAACAAATAAACAAGAATTAATGTTGCATAGACTTTTTTTAAACGTTTTTTTATATAATGTTCGCCATAATAAAAGTAATAAATAAAACATAATAATTAAATAACAATACTGCATTAATACCTGCAGACAGAGGGTAAAAGGTGGGCTACAAAAGTAATATGGTAAATGGAGCTTATTTATATAGCGCTTTCCAGCCCCCAGTGAGGAGCCCCAAAGCGCTTTACAATACCAGCCATCCACCCATTCATTCAGACATTCATACACCGGTAGTGGTAGCCTGCCTTGCAAGGCGCCATCCAGACCTACCGGGAGCAACTCGGGGTTAAGTGTCTTGCCCAGGGACACAACGACACATGGTGGGCGGATGCGGGATTCGAACCTCCAACCTTCCGATCAGGGGTCGACTGCCATTACCACTACACCACGGCCGCCCTAATAAATAAAACATGAATACCTGGTGAATCAGCTCTCATGTCAACTCCAAAGTGACATGTCAACATGTCTCCTTGATGCTTGATGTCTGTGAAGCACGGCTCAGAGATTCCCTGGATGTCGAACGCCTCATGGAAATAAAAAAGAACACATTTTAATCACCTTACAAACAAACATACTTGAGAAACATTACTGTTTTATCACTTTGTTGATGTCAAACAGATGACCCAGTGCAAAATAAATACTGTTGCACAGAGCTGATGAACATGATATATTCATTCACCAAGTACATAGTATTTTATAAATACCACAACATTATTTGCAGCAAAAGAACACCGTGTCTAAAACATCGTAACTAGTACAACAGCTAAAATTAGCGCCAGCTAGTCTCCATTGTTTTTTGACGTCACGGTCTTCATTATCAGAGTTCACACACTCTGCGGTGTTCATAAGAAACACTAGATTCTTATCATTTAAACACAACTACAACACAAACTAATGTTGATCAGCAACAGATGACAACGCCGCAAACTTATGTGGGGCGAGCCACACCGAAGCAAAGCTGCAGGCCGCAATAAACAGCACATGAAGAAAAACGTCATATACTCAATAGATAAATTATGCAATGGAAAGGTGTAAAATGGTACTCACCTCCAAACGGATTGTAACCTGATGGTGTAAGGGTGGGTGAACATCAGTTTGAAGAGCTTTCTTGGAACAGCTTGGCTCTTCTATGCTAATGCTATGTTGCTAATCGCTAATCCAACCCCTGAACTCTGGAGGGGAGTGACCTTCTCGGGGGCGTGGCTACACTTTTATACACAGGCAGCAGAGGATGTGACGAAATTGTGCGAAAATTAATGACTGTGCGAATCGTAAACAAATGAGAAAATAAGGGTGC
The DNA here is from genome assembly GCA_038048925.1 of Garcialebias charrua. Classification (NCBI taxonomy): domain Eukaryota; kingdom Metazoa; phylum Chordata; class Actinopteri; order Cyprinodontiformes; family Rivulidae; genus Garcialebias; species Garcialebias charrua. The sequence goes on from JBBPBX010068868.1 coordinate 10,337, forward strand.
AATACCACAGTTCAACCCATAGGACTACGAATACTCGTTTTTAGACCAAATATTGCCGATTTTAACTAATACGAACAATTTCATGAAAATTAACACAAAAATAGTGCTCTGAAACATTTTAAACACATTCTAGGGAGTTTATCAGCTAAAAAAAGTTAAATTTGGGTTTTGTTTCACTTTAAGGAGAGTTTACCACTCTGCACATGTCAGTACTTCTATTCAGAATAAAAGCCCGCTACATGTAAACGCTTGTCATGAAGGGGTTGTTCCCATGTAAATGATACATTCGAATTATTTAATCTGAAAACTTTTCAATCAGGTCAAAGAATTTTGCGCATGTAAACATTGCTAGTGTGAGTGGTTGTTTTTTACATGTCCCTGTGATGGACTTGCAAGGGTGTGACTGCTGGATGTAGGAACCCCAGTTACCCGAAAAGGAAGAAGTAGATAAAGTTAACGGATGGATAGAAAAAGCAAAAAGATAAACTAGAACAAAGTAAAAATAAACTTAAAGCATTAAATATGGAGAAGACAGAAAAGTGAGCTAGCTGCTTGAAATACTGTAAACAAGAGTGGACACTGAAGGAATCCAACAAAAAAAAAATGAAATGATGATATGGCCAGTTCTCCCACCTGCACAAAAAGTCTGTCTTGCCAACAAACCAGTCTCTCTGAGGAGGTAGACTCAAGGTGTCACTGGGAAGACAACAAGAGTGCGCACACGCACAAATCAGACAATTTTGGCTCAACTGCAGCACAAAGTGCCACATCTTGAGCTCTGTTTTACTGCCTGAATGGTACATTTTGCTCAGATTTCAGATGTACTTGGCATGTTTTAGATTTACAGAAACATGTCAGTCACACACAGTTTAAACAAAAGATAAACATGAGCTCTCAGCAGGAGCAGTGACTGAAAATGTTGCTCTTGAAGGAGAAAAATCCTTGCTGTTCCAACCACACCCATCACCCCACGCAGCATTTGAGTGATCAAGGCCTGACTCTTCACATGTAGGGCCTTCCAGTGAAGTGAAGCTTTGGGCAGAATGTCCCATGTAGTGATGCAGAGTGATGGCAAATGCCGTGTCTAAGAGGTTTTTTGATTATTGTGACACAAATATAATCATTATCAAGTGAACTTTTTTCTTCCTTTTGTTGCTTATTCCCCACCCCCCACCCACACACGGCATTTAATGATAATACAGTAAAATATCTATTAACCACATGAACTCCAGGTATCTTTTTTACACACAAGTCATGGTTAGAAAATGGAATGTTATTTATTTATTTACAGAAATTGTATTTAAAAGACTGCACTGTTTCCTTACAACCTGAAAATTCTGGGTTTGAAAATCCGCTGAGGTTGTGGCCGCATTTGTTGAACGTTTTGGTCAGATCAGATTGTCTGCTACACTCATCCGAGCGTTCTTCTGTTGCTGTAATTCATTGTGTCAGTCAAATTGCAACAAAAACATCCAAACATGAGAAAAATTCCTAATCTTTGCATCAGGTTCTGATGCATGCTCAGAAATCCATGTACCGTAAATTCTACCATACACGTCACACCGCCCTATAAGTCGCATCAGTCCATATTTGTCTAATAAAGTGGAAAAATCCCTAAATATGTCACTTTGCCGTATACATCACATATATTATGCATCACAGCTGACAGCCTGGAAATCTGGGCCAAACGCGGAAATGTGGGCTGGTGTTGGGCCAAAAATCGATGGGCTACCAAATGGCAGCCATGGGAGCGTGCAAGGGAGGACTTTAACAAGAATTTAACAAGAATAGCACTTAAAAACAATTATTTGTTTGCTCAAAATTATAGAAAAGGTGTTTCTCAGTCTAACTTTTGCTTATTATATGCACTTTAATGGTCAAATCAGCTGCATTTGAAAAATTGTTTTGCTGCCTCTGTGCTCCTTGAACGCGCAGAGGAAGAAAAAAGGAGGAACGCGGCTCGTTTCTCCAAAAACTAATAAGAAAAGCACATAAACAATTGTTTGTTTACTCAAAATTATAGCATAGGTGTGTCTCAGTCAAATATTTGCTTAATAAATGCACTTTAATGGTCAAATTAGCTGCATTTTGCTGGGGCAGTGCAACAGCGAGCAGAATGAAGGTGGGGATATTATGGCAGGATGACTGTGTCATTAATAGCTGGTGAAGATTCTCAGTCATCCAGGACATGGTAAATTTGAAAAAGTTCAAGAAAAAACTATAAAGTATAATAAATAACGTCCATTTGTTTTTGTCTTGAACTTTGTTGAATTTGTCATTATAGCCACATTTACCTATTACATGATACAACAGCATGCCTTACTGCTACTACTACTCTGCTGCTGTCAAGTGGCTGAAAGTGGCACTGCTAAAAAAAAATCTGTCAGAATTAATGAAAACGGTCATACCTTAGCCAAAAATTGGTTTATAAATACGGGGGGGATCCATAAATATGTGGCTTCGGCCTTTTAGTCGCAGGGCATGTACATTATCAGGGGCGGCCGCCACTAGAGGGCGCTAGGGCGCCACCCACCTGGAACCTCTGTAGCTCGTTTCCTTGCAAGCTCCTCACCATTTGAAGATTTTTTTAAATAAAAAAGAAATGATAAAATAAAAATGTTTCGAAATGTATGCATATATGTTTTTAGTTGTGTAGGATAAATGTTTTATGAGTAACGATGAGTTGTTTGTTTCAAAAAACGTTTTCTGATTTGTGACGTACTTCCTGTTTTGTTTGGGGCGCTCTGAGCGTATCCATTGACTCTAATTATAACCGGCGCATGCGTACTGATGCCCCCACGTTACAACACAATGGGATAACGCTGGGCGCAGTTTTGACCACCCTGGACAGTCTAACGTGAGCTCTGCCTACCGATCGCGTGTTTCCGGCGTTTATTTTTATTTTATTTTTGTTTTTTGTCTGGAAAATTTGCTGTGTGTCAGTGACTCAAGCAGGCATGTAAGTTTTAAAGCACTTTATCTAATGTCTATTTGCATTTCTGGCTGATATGCCTCTCAACTTATGGCTGTTTGTGAAAAAAGCCTCCAGCTGACTGTTAATCTAAGCGTGGCAACTGGTTAGTTTGTTAGCTAACATGCTAATGCTAGCCTAATGCTGATATTATTTTACCATTCCTGACTGATATCCTCTCCACTTTTAGGTGGCTCTGAGTCTGTTTGTGATAAAAGCCTTCAGCTGACTGTTTCTAAAAGTGGCAACTGGTGAGTGAGTTTGTTTTGTTCGTTGTTTGTTTGTGGAGTTAGCATGCCAGTGCAGGTTATTATTGTACAGTATGGACTGATGGCTACATTTATTTTTATTTGCTTATAAAAAATGATCAGACATTAATAATTTTATATACTAAATGTCACTTGTGGTGTTTTACTATTTTTAACACTGTACTGATCTGGAGAATGAAAACAAAGTCTCTTGCAAGTAACTAGTTCTTATTAACATTTAAACATTTAAGGTACTTTTATATGGTGAAATGATATATATGCTAAGGTGCATTAGGAGTCAGGACCTTTAATATTAGGAATATTTAAGAGAACTGGTACAAAAAAAATAGATTGATTCTATCTATTTGCTCTCTCCACTGCACACCTGTAGAAGGAGGTGAGGTCTGAATGTCTCAGACCAGCTCGTCTCAGCCGTCTGAGGAAGTAGAGTCTCTGATGACCTTTCTTGATCAGGCTGGTGGTGTTGTTGGTCCAGCTAAGGTTGTCATTCATGTGTACCCTACACCTAAGTACTATGTAGCTGGAGACCACTTCCACCGTAGCTCCTCCTATGTTCAGTGGGGTGTGTTTTTTTTTTTGTTCCTTCTGAAGTCCACAATCATCTCCTTTGTCTTCTTCACGTTTATGTGAAGGTTATTGTCCTTGCAAGACCCAGAGCCATTAGGGCATGGATGAATCAGAACTTTCTTCAATTAAACTGCTCCAAGACTGAGGCCATACTGATTGGCACCCCTCACCAGGTACAAACATCTCCTATAACAAGACTTTCCTTTTCTGGACAAGACATCCCCCTCTCCACCTCTGTTACTAATCTTGGAATAAAAATGGACTCCAATCTTACATTTGAAAATCACATTAAGCATCTGTTTAAAACTTGCTTCTTCCATCTTCGAAACATCTCCAGACTTCGCCCATCCCTAACTTTTTCCGATGCTGAGAAGCTCGTCCATGCTTTTGTCTCCTCCAGGCTCGACTACTGCAACTCCCTGTTTATTGGAATCCCTGGCAAAAACCTTCAGAAACTTCAATATATTCAAAACAGTGCAGCAAGGATCTTGTTGAGAGTTCGTAAATTTGAACATATTACGCCCATTCTCCATAACCTTCATTGGCTTCCTGTCGCCTACAGAATTCAGTACAAAACTGCTCTCATTACACATCAATGCTTACACGGAACTTCACCAGATTATCTGAAGGATATTCTCATTCCATACTCATCCACCCGTTCGCTGCGGTCACAGAACAGCAATCTCCTTCACATTCCGAGAACCAAATTAAGGACCATGGGAGACCGGGCTTTCAGTGTGGCTGCCCCCCGCCTGTGGAACTCTCTTCCTGACTGTCTAAGAGCCCCACAGTCTGTGGTTGACTTTAAGAGCGACTTGAAGACCTTTCTTTTCGACCAAGCATACTCTACCTCCTCATGATTCTACTTTTGATCTTAGCTGATATTGTTATTGATTTTAATTGTTTTATTATTTGTTTTATTGTCATTTAATTCTGTTGCTCCTTGTAGCACTTTGAGATTTTCATTAATGAAAAGTGCGTTATAAATTGAATTCATTATTATTATTATTATTATCATAAAGTTGAATAAAAGACCCTTAGATCAGTCTGGTGGGTGACCAACTTAATATGGAGGAGACCGATATCAGATTTTAGGTCACTTCAGTTTCTTTAACAACAAACATGAACATGACTGGCAGTGAGGGGCAAACACATGACAGATAGTAGCTAAAAGACAGATGCTTAAACTGCTAAGCTTCAGCAAAAAGAGGAAAATATTGACGAGTAGCAAAACACTAGCTAAAGTAGCAATTTTTTTGCTGAAAGTATCAAAATGCTAGTTAAAAATAGCAGAACAGTAGCTAAAATCTCAACAAGATAAAAAAGAAAACAGATTTAAGAGAATAATGTTTAAGGGAACAAAGGGGAAAATATTTGCTAATAAAGTTTCATATTTTGAAAGATATAAAACTAGCAACAAAAAAGTAAGCTGAAATTAGCACAAAATATAGCACAAAATATGTAAAAAGAACAATAAAGTGTTCATGGTGTTATGATTTCAAAGGTTTACCCAGTTGTTAATGAGACTCAGAACGACACAAGACGAAGAGGTGCAAAAGTAACAGTGTTTATTATTTACAGTGCAAGTCTATATACATATGTACAGGTATCTTCTGGATTTCCTGGAAGATGAAACAAACTGTCAGAAAGGCTTGACCAGAAGGCTCTTTCAAGATGATTGATCTTGTTTTGTTTGTTATTTTCCTTAGAGGTGAAGTAGTAGGATGAACGTCGCAGAGAAAGTTATGCACCATAACTCATGTTCCCTGAAGGAAGGGAAGGAGGTGCAACATATGCTATGGGAATTGCGCCCCCGTGCGATTACCTGAAGGAATACATTCACGCCTTTACGGCAAGGGCGTCAGCGTAGCGCCAGAGGCAACTCCCTCTGGGTACATAAGCCGCTGAAGCCCATCCAACTTTCTACAAAATGCACTTCACCGAGCTTTCAGCATTGAAAGGGCCAGATATGTTGCACCTCATTCCCTTCCTTCAGGGAACATGAGTTATGGTGCATAACTTTCAGTTCCCTTTCAGTCATGTTCTCGGTGCAACATATGCTATGGGAACATAATTCGTTCACTCCCTTGAAATGCTCAGTAAAATGCATGCTAGTGTGAACGTCTGCCCTTGACCAGCAGGCATCTCAAGGCTACTTTCTACTGTGTGTTAGAAAGAACAGCCTGAGTGACATCACACGCAGTAACATCCAAACTGTAATGCTTTGCAAAAGTGTTTATTGAGCTCCAGTTTGCCGTAGCACAGATGTCTGCAACTGGTACACCCTTGAACAGTGACCACGAAGTGGCCAAGCCCCGAGTAGAGTGAGCGTGCACTCCAGAGGGCACCTGTTGACCTTTGCTACTGTACGCCCTTTTTATGGCCTCAGTCACCCAATGTGAGAGGCATTGCTTTGATAGGGCCCTTCCGGTAGCAGGTGCTGCAAAGCACACAAACAGTTGATTTGTTTTTCTCCATTCGGCTGTTCTCTGCATGTAAGTGCTTAAAGCTCTCACGGGGCAGAGAGCCTTCAGCCTTTCCTGTTCCTGAGTGAGGACAGGAGCAGGTGGAAAAGAGGAGAGATCAAAGTCCAGACTCCTAGGGTTTAAAGTCAAGACCTTGGGGATATATGCGGGATTAGGCCTTAGGGTGACCTTTGACCCATCAGGGGCGAATCTGGTACACATTGGATGTACAGACAAAGCATGGAGGTTACCCACGCGTTTCGCCGAGCAAAGGGCCAAGAGTAGAGCGGTTTTATAAGATAATAAATCTATTTTAATCTCGCTCAGTGGCTCGAATTGAGGATCACAGAGAGCACCCAAGACCAGACTAAGATCCCAACCAGGGATCAGGATCCTGTTGGGTGGTCTCATTCTTAGCACGCCCTTCATAAATCTTATTATGATTGGATACGTGCCAGGCGTCCTGTTTCCCCAGCCTCCGTGACAGGCTGAAATTGCTGATAGGAACACCTTAATTGTTGAGAAAGAACGGCCTTTTTCTAGTAAGTCCTGAAGGAAAGTCAGGAGCTGAGCCAGGTCACATGAATAAGAAATAATATTTCTTTCTGTGCACCAAGCTTCAAAAATACGCCATTTCTATGCGTAAAGAGACTGTGTCTACATAGCTCGGGCATTTTGAATGGTTTTTACCACATTTTCCGGCAGGCCTGATACCACTAGCTTGTTCTTTTCTGCCACCAAGCTGAAATTTTTAACAGCTCCCAGCCTAAGTGGTGAGACAGCTCCTTCTGGTGACATAGTGTGTCCCTAAAGAGGAGCAGTTGGTGGAACCAGTTCTTCTCCAAGGGCCCTGGATTCTGTGATCCCCTGAGGGTCAGCCATGTTAGGGAGAAGGCCTTTTTGCCGATGTGCTGCCACACTGCTCTGATCTAGAGTGTTCGAGGGCAGAGGCAATCTGTCATCCTTATTAGACAAAAGTGGAACAGAATGTCTGTTTTTCCTCTTCTTGTTGGGGGTCATGGGACTGAGGAGCTGCAAGTTTTGTAAGCGAGCAGATCTCCTGATCCCAACCCGTTTCCTGGTTGGGTCTGGTTTACTGGTCTCCGGCCTTAACAGAGCGTTGGAGCCAGACAAACCGCCTGGGGTCTGTGTTTCACTCAGTGGGGGGATATTGTTTAAGAGCAGAGCTGAACCAGTACAATGAGTACAGTCACGTGCTGTAGGATCACTGCTTGAACATTGCGTGTCGCTAATCAATGATAAGGGGATAGCTACAGCGTGAGAACGTGGAGATGGTCCTTTGTGCTTGGTAGACTTTAAATTGGTTGGTGACAGAGAGCTCAGTTCCACTCAATTAAAAGGAGGAGGAATCTGATTCAGTCCTGGTCTGTTTATACACACAGCAGTTTGATCACAATCGCCTTTGTGAACGTGTGAAGCTGATGGTAGCCTTTGGGCTACTGCCGTGGCCCCCCCGGCCCTTACTGGGAGCCAGGAAGGTGGGTCGTCAGACTCTGTCGGCGCGCATCCCTGGGGCGCGGACATGTCACATGTTTGCTTGGTTTGTGTATTGTCCGCCCCGTGGTTCACAACGAAGCGGGACTGGAACACGTGACCCCCCTCACCTGTCTCCGTGAGGAGTGTGGGGGCTGCTTACAGACGCCTCTGTGCTTGTCCGCTACAGACGGAACAGAGGCATCCTGCTGGGATTTATTGATTAGGCTAACACCCCTTGAGGTAAACACACACACACCTAACTCAGCCAAATGAGAAAACGGAAGCCCAGAGTTCGAAAGGCAACTTCCAGTAACTCACACGGACATATGTGTCATTTTGTGTCTGAGTTATTGTGAAGGTTATAGTATGTTCTTTTGTTCCTGCAGGCTGAATGAATTCATATTTTTGCACAAATCTTTCATACTTGTGCAAAAAAGCCAACATGAACCAAAAAGTACAGCTTCTTTTGCACATGACATTCTTACTCTATTGGACGTTTGCTTCTTTTAACATTAATTTAAAAAGAATACTATAAACTTACAATGTATGTTATCAAATGCTAAATGAAAAAAATGCAACTTGTCTCACTATACAGTATTTGTCTTTTTAGAGTTAAAGCCTTAGTTTTATTTTGAATATTCATAATGTATGTTGTAAACTCACCTTGAAGCACTGGGATGGAGTGAGAAGTTCAGTATCTCTCAGTACTTTCTCACCAGGAATACTCCCCGTTTCTCCACAGCCAATCTTATATACATTCAACTGAACCCCCACCCTTCCCTTTCTACCTACCGACGCCCTCTCTGTGCCACCCTCCAGCTCTCCTCCCCTCTCTCAGACTATCAGCCCTCTTTTCCATCATTTAATCGTGCCTAGGGTATTAGCTCACTGTCTCCCCGACTCCTAC